>JAYESA010000003.1:11164422-11466922 GCA_036927795.1 Iris macrosiphon
AAGAAGGTCTGTAATACGTCTTTCAAAGGAACTAAAGATCCGGTAGTGGCTCTAGATTGGCTGGCAGAGCTTGAGGATCACTTTAAATTGCTGGAGGTACCTATGGAGAAGCAAGTTTTATGTGCCCAACTATAGCTCCGTTTAAACGTGCACGATTGGTAGGACGTGCATCGAAGATCTCTCTCCGTAGATAAAAAAAGATGAGACAATCATATAGGCTACCTTTCGTAGTGCGTTCAAAATATGAGTTCATACCCCCTCCCGTACGTCGGTAAAAGGAGAACGAGTTTGTGCAGCTTCGACAAGACAACATGACCGTGAAGCAGTACTCCGCTGAATTTAATTGGCTCACCAAATTTGTTAGTGCCTACCTACCTGATGCGATGAGTCGAGCAAGACGATTCAAAAGCAGCCTACAACCTGCCATCCATGCATACATGGTCATTCCCCAAAACTTGACTATACGGGAAGTTCTTAATCATTACCTTTCCCTTGAACTGCAGTATCCTTCAGTTTCTGTCGGCACTGTGCATACTTCCAATCACAAGTGCCATAGCAACGCAGAAGAAAATACCGCTCCAAAGCATCCAAATAACGACGGTCATCCGAAAGGAAATCTAGGGCAATGTTGTCCCTACTGCAACAGAAAAGGGCACACTGAAAATGACTGTCATCGAAGGATCGGGTCATGCCTCCATTATACCGATCTAATCCATCATCTTAGTAACTGTTCGATCCCCTCCAAGCTTTACCCTCAATATCCAAATCATGCTACAGCACCTCAAGCCAACCGAGCCACGCCGTAACAAGAGCGTCGTCAAGCTCAAGACCGGGTGTACACTTTGACACGGGAGGAGGCCCAAGCATCGGACACCGTTGTGTCAGGTATATTAATTTTTAATAACATACCTGCTCGCATACTATTTGATTATGGTGCTACACATAACTTTATATCCATGAATTTTATCGTGGAAAACAAGATAGAAATGACACTATTATATCTAGACCTTAGTATTAGCACCCCATCGGGCACGAAGATACTTGGCCGTTTTGTATGTCAGGGCGGTCACATCTGTATTGGTGGAAGAAAACTTTCGTTAGATGTGTTAGTCCTAGATGTTCGGGAATGACATCATCTTGGAGATGGATTGGCTCGACGCTTGCTAGGCAACTATCGAATGTGCAGAGAAATGGGTTATCTTTCGTCTACCTGGAGAGGCCAAATTATGCTACACAAGTGGTCTAGCAACAGAAGCGTCAAGGACCTGTATGGTGATTTTTGCGATGTCAGCTCGACAAATATTACACTTTGGATACGAGAGATAGTTAGCGTCGGTTCAGGATATGCAACTAGATTGTACAAACGTTGAGTCTTCTTCCATTATGGCAGATTTTCCTAATGTGTTTCCTAGCGAACTACCTGGTATGCCACCCGACCAAAAAATCGAGTTCACCATCGATACCTTCCCAAATACCCAACCGATTTCCAAAGCCCCGTACTGAATGGCCCATGCTGAACTAAAGGAGTTAAAGTACCAACGGCAAGAACTGCTTGACCATGGATAAATTCGCCCTAGCATGTCTCCTTGGGGCACACTTGTACTTTTTGTAAAGAAGAAGGATGAAATATTGCAACTCTGTATAGACTATCGGGAGCTAAATAAGGTCACTATCCGAAACAAGTATCCCTTGCCCAAGATCGATGACCTTTTTGATCAGCTACAAAGGGCATCAGTATTTTTGAACATAAACCTTCGCTCTGGCTACAACCAATTAAAGATCAAGCCAGAGGACATGCCAAAGTTAGCATTTTGGACCTGCTATGGCTATTATGAGTTTTCTGTCATGCTGTTCGAACTGATGAATGCTCCTGCTGCATTCATAGATTTAATGAACCGTATGTTCTGACTATTCCTCGATAAGTTTATGGTAGTATTCATAGACGACATCTTAGTGTACTCGAAGAATAAGTATGAATACGCAGGACACTTACGGATGGTGCTTCAAATTCTTTGTGATAATAAGTTATTCGTGAAGCTAAGCAAGTGCGAGTTATGGTTGGACATCATATCTTTCCTCAGGCATATCATTTTCTAGGTTGGCATCTCAGTCGACCCAAAGAAAGTTGAAGCCATCGTGAATTGGAAGAGACCTGAGTCAACCAGCGATATTAGAAGCTTCCTCGGTCTAGCAGGTTACTACAGAAGATTCATAAAAGATTTTTCAAGGATCGCTTCACCTCTAACTCATTTTACTTGGAAGGGAGTAACATTCGCTTGGTCGGGCGACTGTGAAGCTTCATTTATGGAATTAAAGCAACGACTTGACTCAGCACCAATTCTTACTCTTCCGATTGGACCCGATGATTTTAAGATCTATAGCGACGCTTCAGGAAAGGATTTCAGATGTGTCCTTATGCAGAAGGACAAAGTGATAGCCTTTGCGTCGAGGCAGTTAGAACCTCACGAGAAAACTTTCTAACGCACGATCTGGAACTTGCAGCGGTGGTGTTCGCATTGAAGTTATGGCAGTATTACCTCTATGGCATGCCGTATAAAATCTTTATGGATCACAAAATCCTCAAGTACCTCTACACTCAAAAGGATTTGAATTTGCGGCAATGACGTTGGCTTGAACTTCTTAGCGACTTTGACTTTATGATCAGATATACACCAGGCAAGGGCAACGTTGTAGCTGATACACTGAGTCGAGTGTTTGTTGGAAGCTTAACTATCGATGATAGGCTGCGAAGGGATCTCAAAATTTTGGGCATTACACTCCGAATCAGATACAAAAAGGGGGCGTAGGTGGCTCAGTTTTGCCTCGAACCAGACTTATTGGATAAAGTTAAGTTCGCTCAGAAGGATGACATGTTCTTAAAGAAGATACATAATCTTATCTCAGAAGGAAAGACGATAGATTTTATGGTAAGCACAGATGGAATGATCTGGGTGAAGGAAAGATTGTGTGTTCCTAACGATGCAAATCTCATAAAGAAGCTACTCAATAAAGCCCACTATACGAGTTACACTTCACATCTAGGAAGCACGAAGATGTATCGAGAACTCCGTACGATATTTTGGTGCCATGGCATGAAAAGAGATATGGTATTATTTGTGTCACAATGCATGGCTTGTTAGAGAGTAAAGATCGAGCAGTAGAAGCCGGGTGGAGAGATGCAGAACCTTGCTATACCGGAGTGGAAATAGGAACACATAACGATAGATTTTATTTTTTGGTTGCCAAAGATGAAACGAGAAAATGATATCGTCTAGGTCATCAATGATCGACTCACCAAATCAGCCCATTTTTTTCCTATCAAAGTTACTTGGAGTGCCGACCGCCTGGCGCAGATATACCTTAACGAGATCGTTCGACTCTGCGGTGTGTCCGTATCTATTATCTCCGATTGAAATGGATAAATTTTATCACGCTTCTGGGAGAGCCTTCAGTCAGCAATGGGGGTGAATTTAAATTTTAGCTCCGCCTACCATCCTCAGATAGACGGCCAAACCGAGCAGGTAAACCAAATCCTCGAAGATATTCTATGGCTCTGTGCCTTGGACTTGAAGTCAAGTTGGGAAATGTATCTACCGGTAGCGGAATTTTTATAAAATAATAGCTATCAATCCAGCATTCAAATGGCATCGTATGAGACGTTGTATGGGTGGAAGTGTAGATCCTCTATATCTTGGGACAAAATTGGTGAACAATAATTTTTTGGCCCAGAGCTCGTAGAACGAACCGGCCAAAAGATCCGTTTGATCCGCAAACTGTTGAAGGTAGCATTAAGCTATCAAAAGAGTTACTCAGACACGTACCGTCGACCTTTTGAGTTCCTAAAAGGCGATCATGTATTTCTCAAAGTCTCACCCATGCGAGGAGTTACCATATTTGGAGAAAAAGGGAAGCTAAGTCCAAGATTCGTCGGCCTATTCGAAATACTTAAGCGATCCGCCCCGGTCGCATATCAGATTGCCCTACCACCGTCATTATCTGAAGCACGATATCTTCCACTTTTTACAGCTTAGAAAGTATGTGTACGAGCCGAGTCATATGGTGGACCTTGATCAACTGGTTGAAGGCGAACTTGACTTATGTTCAACATCCTATACAGATCTTGGATCACAAGGAGAAGCTGCTTCGAGAAATCATTCCTAAGTTTGAGTCTGAGAAATTATTCGTGCACGTGCACGTGCTTTAGAGAAATCATTCGGTCGAAGAATCGACCTGGGAGCTTAGTCTGAGATAAAGGAAAAGTTTCCTTCATTGTTTTATAGGTTATATTCCTTAGTTTTGTGGATAAAACTTCCTATTAGTTGGTTAGGATATGGTGCCCCGATTATAAGATTTTATAAAAGATGTTCATTATCAATAAAAAAAACTTTTCCATGGTTCAATATAATGTTTTAATTATCTACGTACTCTGAATATGTGCTCGTTATATAAAATACCTTGGTCTTGTGCGATGCGCAACCTAGGCACACATGATATCACGTTCGGGGGGCGGCTATCGATTTAACGAAATCGGGGTGTGACATCTAGTAGTACTCGACCGTCTATTGATAGTGAACCCATAAACTTCTGACTTAATGCTTCTGCTACTATGTTTTCTTTGCCCAACGTGTAAGTGATTGTAAAGTCATAGTCCTTTATGGGTTCCAGCAAACGTCTCTGCCACAAGTTTAGTTCTTTTTGGGTAAAAAGGTACTTGAGGCCCTTGTGATCCGTGTAGATTTTGCAAACGATACCGTAGAGGTAGTGTCACTATAATTTCAGTGCGAACATAATTGCCACTAGTTCTAGATCATGTATTGGGCAATTATTCTCGTGTGACTTCAACTATCTCAAAGTATAAGAGATCACATTATATCGTTGCATAAGAACGCACCCTAAGTCAAGCCCCGATACATTGCTGTAAATCTAAAACCTATCACGCCCTTCCGAATGTACAAGGATTAGAGCTGAGACAAGTCATTTCTTTAACTTCTGAAAGCTAGTTTCACAGTCGTAACTCCATATGAATATGATTCCCATCTGGGTGAGGTGAGTCAGAGGTGAAGCTACTCTGGAAAAGTTCTTTATGAACCTGCGATAATAGCCCGCCAAACCTAGGAAACTTTATATCTCGCTTACCGACGTAGGCTGCCTCCAGTCTACTATCGCTTTAATTTTCTTTGGGTTAATCAAAATGTCTTCTGCCAAGATAATATGTCAAAGAAACGATACGCTACTCATCCAAATTTTTATTTACTTTTTTTGGCAAATAACTCATGCTCTCACAAGGTTTGCAGCATGGTCTTCAAGTGTTCCATGTGCTCTTCCATGCTCTTTGAATATATAAGGATATCGTCGATGAATAGGACCACAAATTTGTCTATGAAGGGTCCAAAGACTTTGTTTATTATATCTATGAATGTGGCCGGAGTGTTTGTCAAATCGAACGATATCACTTTGAATTTTAATGCCAGAATCTGGTTCAAAATGCCGGCTTCGTCACATCTTCAGGCTTAATCTTTAGCTGGTTATAGCCCAACTTGAGATCAATCTTGAAGAACACCGTTGCTCCCTGAAGTTGATCGAATATGTCATTTATCCGAGGCAAAGGATATTGATTCAGCACCGTGGCTTTGTTTAGTTCTCGATAGTCAAGGCATACTACATTGATCCATCATTCTTCTTTATGAACAGTACCGGTGTACCCCAGGAACAAATACTCGGATGGTTATAGCCTCGATCTAAAAGTTATTGTATTTGCACTTTGAGTTCTTTAAGTTCTCCTAGCGCCATACTGTACGGTGCCTTTGATATTGGTTGCATATCCGAAAATATGTCGATAGTGAACTCTATCTTCCGATCTGGTAGCATTTTTGGTAGCTCGTTGGGAAACACATCAAGGAATTTTACGGCGATGTCTACCTGAGTTTTGTTTGCACCTTCCTTTCGAGTGTCTCTAACCGAAGCCAAATATACTTCGCAGCTAGAATACATCAAGTGTCTTGCCATCACCGCCGATACTATCATTGCTATCTTTGACGCCGAGCCCCACGAATACGAGAACTCTATTTCGCTAGGTAGACGAAACATAACTCTCTTCTTTGCGCAGTCAATCGAGGCATGGCTGGCATGCACTTAACCAATCCATGCCTAGGATTATATCGTACTTCGTGATGTCTAGTATGATGATATCCAATGATAGCTTTCTTTCTCCGATGTAGGGATAACCGTTCCTATAAATTAAACTTGCAGTCATGTTTATTCATAATGGGATACTAACACAAAGGTTCATATCTAGCGATGTTGTAGCTAATTTACTTTTTTTAGCAAATTCCGTTAATATAAAGCTATATGTTGCACCCAAATTGAAAAGCACTCTAGCAGGTATATCTTTTAATAGTAATATACATGTACAATAGTATCGGAATTGAACGCTTCCTCCTGAGTCAATGCATAGACTCTTTCCTACGCTTTATGATAATGATTAGCCGGGTTCATCGATACCGCATTCACATCTCGAAGTATCGGTCCCCTATTATGGTTTAGAAAGTTTCTCGAAGGATTTTGATTCTGTACTTTGTTCCTCAGAGGATTCTAATTTTGCACATTATTTCTCGGAGGATTTTGACGCATTTGACAATCTTGTGCCATGTGGCCTACGCGTCCACACGTACAACATCCCACTATACGACACTTTCCTATCCTATGTAACACCCCGTTCCGCTCAAGCGGACTGCCGATTCAAACGGCAAAAGTGCAACGTCCTGACATGCTTTGCTCAGCGAGGTGACTCATTGAGGCAAAAGGATTCCCAAATATGTCCCTTCAGGAGTTCCGGCTTAGGCTTTCAGAAGCTCGCTCGGAGTATACCTCGACCGAGGCGAATCATCGCTAAGGTGGATGGCTACGATAAACTTGTCTTTGCTTGGCCATCACACTTAAAATTTGGACGTTTCATGCTAGTCGCTAGGTGAATCACCCCTGCATGCAAATAAGAATACAACACATCTAGCTAAGGGAATAATTCCAACTTCTATTGCTTGTGTTAGAACATGAAAATGAAATATTGCTTATAATCAGACCTTCGCATGCTACCTTTGTTTTCTGCAACTAGACCTGTTATGCCTTGAGTAGAACGATATGTATATGCTCTTCTTAGTGCACAGTTTACTTACTATACTGCACGACCCTAGATAATGTCGCTCGGTAAGTCCCTTTACGGTCTCACTCCTCGGTTTACCTTTGGGCCCAAGCCAATGTAAATGCTTATGTTTCAATAAAATACATGCTTGCCTACTTATATGTTAACTTATAATATTGCCTCAATCCCGTGCTTGTCATACAAATTATGCCATGATCAAATAATACCATCATGTATCGTGCATGCATCTTGTTAGCCAGAAGAATATTAAATAGTCATTTTGTGCAATATGAACCTGCAAGTATCTGGGACCGTTAGGTCGCCAAGGCCATCCCTAAACCAGGGGAACGCATCATATCAAGTTACATCTGAACATAAATTATGGATTTTTATGTCAACTTGTGTGAAATTCATAACAAATAAACCACTGAGTCAGGAACTACCTGGGATGGCTTGTAGCGAGGATCATGAACTACGCCTACAACCATTGTCGTTTACTCAGAATAATGAAAGAACAAATAAAAGAACTCATTCAGTCGCGGACGCTTGTGCACAAGCTTGATTTCCTTGGACGGGGCACCTGGGCATAGGGACCGATCAGGCCTAAGGGGAGATTCGGTAGTCGTGCTAGTTTGTTCCTAGCACGGATAAGTTGGTCAGTTGCCGGGTATCGAAACCACCCTCTAATTACAACTATGTCCATAATGGCTATGCCAGCGACTCCTGTTCATATAGATAAGTCATCCTCGCTTTGCGGTAATCCGCGTGTGAGTCATTACATCGCATCTAATAAACTGAAATACTTGATTGGATATGATTATAACACCCTCGAACATAATTGAACACTTGAACCTATTCTGCAAGACTTATGGATAAATTGTATGCTCGTGCACCCAAAATACAATCTTATTCACTATACTTGTGTTTTCATATGTTATTGTCCCTGCATTTGTCATATATATGCTCGTGCTTAAATTTACTTGGTTTGCCTTGGACAGGGAAGGACAAATGGTAGGTTGGTAAGTCTCGCCATATTTTTTCTTATATCGTACGGTGCACTGCCACACGAGTTAGGATATTTAACTTTGCTATAAAATTGATCCTAAGTTAAAACTAGAAAGACAACTAAATTGATGGTGCACGGAACCTATTAATCTTGTTTGGATTTATCGAGTGGGCGAGTAGCCTCCCTACCAGTGCATTCATGTACTGATAATCCACAGATTATTTGTAGTGTACGGGAGAACCTCGTTCGGTACGGATGCCTCCTACGTGCGTGCTAAGGCGTGGAGTTCACTCTGGAGCTTTGGAGCATTGTGATCCAGAACTGAAGCACATATATAAGACATAATGTTGGAATATCACCTGTACATCATTCTACAAATGTAGCCACTTGGCACGCTTTTACTGTTTCAGAGAGAGTGGCTTGAGCGACTTGTAATCTCGATTATGCATCGCCTGTAACACTTGTTCAATATCAATAAAGAGTTTGCTTTACTTCTATACTTGTGTTATTCAATGCTTCCGTTATTGTCGACTCAGTAAACTTGTTACCAATCGCCTATGCATTTATAATTTTGCTGTACTCGGATAATCTGTGCTACTCTGTGGCTTAGACCTCTTACCGCCAGCAACGAACCTTGGCCTTGCACGGGCGCGGCTCATGCTCGTGCTGCATCACGCCCAGATGGGTCAAGCGATCGTCCCACATGAGCACTGGCGCGGTGCTTCTCGCCTAGCACGGAAGACTGATTTGCCTACGGGAGATCGTGGCATGATATAATGGTATCAGGGCTTGGCTATACGCCATTGGACTTTGTTTTAATTTTTCTTAGTTTCAAAAGCTCGTTCGTGGGTTATGTGCACACTCTCTCTCAATTTTCCAATAGAATATTCCATACAATAAGTCTAAATACTTTCAAAAAATATATTTGAATGATGTGATTGCTTGTACGAAGTCGTAATGCTAAGGCCTTTGTGCCAACCTGTGCCAGACCCTTTGGGATTAGACTCATGCCAGAATCACGGCTTATGTGCGAACCCAAAATACCTAAACATGTTTGCCCAACTGGTTAGTGCAAAATTGAATATTGCCCAAACGGTCAGCCTTGCACACAGCCTTTCCACTAAGTTGTGTTGAGTATCGTACGCCAAGACCCTTTGGTGCAAGCTAAAGTTGCAAACGCGAATGGAATATCGTTTAGGAAAAAGACAAGTCAGACTTAGAATTCCAACCGATAGAAACATTCACGAATTTATCGCTTAGGCAAATATTGTGAATTGTGTTTGGATATTGGGAAATAGCTCAAATGGTATTTTATATCGGAAGATACAAATCGATTGAGGATTTGATTGGATGACTCAATTTTGAGTAGTGTATGGATCATTTAGAAATATCCAAATGAATTCATAGGTCTCGTGCGATAGTTGGATCGAACAATTTCAAAATATCTTGAACCAAATAATAAGGCTTATATCAAATTCATGAAAATGGAAATCGGTATCTTGTTTAAGGAAACTTGATGATCGTGCAAGAGATTTTAGATTAAAACAAACGAATTAAAACTGAAAACAATATCGCTCGAATAAAAATTAGTCCGAGAATGAATATCTTGATTCGATGAAAGAGATGAGTGATAATGAATTTGGCTTGGAGTTCGATAGAACGATCTTGAAATCAGGTTCGAAACGATAACATTCGAAATTAGTCCCAACGAGAATGATTATCCCGAGGGAGCACCGACGTGGTAATTTCACGTACGACAGGGATGATCGAACTCACAAAAATATGTTCGATAATTATTCCAAACGAACTCGATGAATGGAACGTATCAAAATAGAATAGACTTGGGCTTGAATATTTGAACATAGTTGCTTGAGGAATGAAAGAAGTAGACTATAAATTTATCGAACGGTAATATTAAAGTTGGATGATTTTACTAGACGAATTATAATTACTGCATGAACGGACTTGATTCGATGGACATATATAACTTGGATGGAACAAAGTAAAATTATAAGGTGTCTCGATCATGCAAAAGAAAACTATAACATTCAAACGTTCTTGTCTTGTACGAGCGTAACTATATGCTCGTACATGCGTCACGCCCAGATTAGGATAATTATCTAGTGGAAGCATTAACATGGTGATCGCACGTCCAACGAGGATGATCGAACTTATGGGAGACCGGAGCATGACAACTAATGGATCGTCTTGACTTTTGGTTCGACACGATAAGACGAGTTTGGAATGAAAATAAATCAAAAATAATTTTGAGGATAAGTTAGCCTAGAACCTAGAGTAAATCACGCTTGATGTATTCATGAACAGATAAATGAATCAGGTTGGACGATTTAAAGTTATAAATAAAGGTTAAGAATCGATAGGGATTATATCAAAACATACTTGGAGAGATAGACTATGCAAATTACTAGGCTTGTCCTACATCTCGAATATTATGGATTTTGCTGAACGAACTCGAACCCCCGTACAAACGAACGTGTTATTGAGAGTAGAAAAATATGTGCTCAATGTTTAGAAATTTGAGTGAAACAAGATTGGGTAGAATACCCTACGGAATGAATAATGGTTTGACTCTAAGAATTAGGGCGAGCATCATGTGATAAATTTGCATGATGTATCGTGTGCTTGAACCTGTACCTATGACCTTGTGAGCTGACCTAGCAATTAGGCAGACGACCTGTGCCGAGTGAATGAACCTGTGTTACCGACTTTAGCATATTGCTTGAACAAGTTATAGAACTGGCGCAGCAAGACTTAGAGTTAAACTTGGAATGATAACGTGTACTATGTTTGACCCAAACGGATGAACGCTAGTCTGTAAATCGAATAGATCATGCTTAATAGTAGTACAAATACTTGAATTGAGTTGGAATAGAAAATGACTTGAATTTTATTGACCCTATCAGAAGTATCCTTGTGAATCATAAGACGAGAACCCTTGAGATTTTTTGCAAATAGCTTGTCCGATTTCACAATCTCTAAGTTTGATTGAATACATATGTTTGAGGGATGCCTTGAACGTGTGCATGATCCAAGACTCAATGAGATATGAAACTTGAGTGCTAAGACTTCGCTATTGCTAAGTTGGTTGACATGCATGTGCTAGAAGCGCTTCGAATATGTGCACGATCCAGACTCGTAATGTGCTGATCTCGATGCTAGTACAAGTGAATATCCACCGGAACAAGTACAACAACTTGTATAAGTTTGCCTCAGCCTTAGATCATTAATCAAGATCGATTAAACGTACTCCACGTTAAGAAATATGTCTAGAGCTAAGGAGCAAATGAGACTGATCTAGCATATATGCGATACGGCGTAAGTATCAAGTAGGAGATTATGTTCAATTAGATCTAGTGGTACTAATTGCTATCCATGGGATAGATTCAATAGTGCGATAGAACGACATGCGCTCAGGAAGTCTCGAGGATGAGACTTTTTATGAGTGGTGTATAATGTAACACCCCATTCCCCTCAAGCGGAGTGCCGATTCAAACGGCAAAAGTGCAACGTCCCGGCCTGCTTTGCTCAGTGAGGCAACTCGTTGAGGCAAAATGATTTCCAGACATGTCCCTTCAGAAGTTCTAGCTTAGGCCTCAGAGGCTCGCTCAGAGTATCCCTCGAACAAGGCGAATCATCGCTAAGGTGGGTGGCTACGGTGAACTTGTCTTTGCTTAGCCAGCACACTTAAAATATGGATATTTTATTCTAGTCGCTAGGTGAATCACCCCCTGCATGCTAATAAGAATACAATGCACCTAGCTAAGGGAATAATCCTAACTTGTACTGCTTGTGCTAGAACGTGGAAATAAAATATTGCTTATAATCATACACTCGCATGCTACCTTTGTCTTATGCAACTAGACCCGTTATGCCTCGAGTAGAATGATATATATATGCTCTTCTTAGTGCACTGTTTACTTGCTACACTGCATGACCCAAGATAATATCGCTCGATAAGTCCCTTTACGGTCTCACTCCTCGGTTTACCTTTGGGCCTGAGCCACGTAAACGCTTATGTTTCCATAAAATGCATGCTTGCCTGCTTATATGTTAACTTGTAATATTGCCTCGATCCAGTGCTTGTCACACAAATTATGCCACGATAAAGTAACACCATCATGTATCGTCCATGCATCTTGTTATCCAGAAGACTATCGAATAGTCCTTTTGTGCAATATGAAACTGTAAGTATCTAGGACCGTTAGGTCACCAAGGCAATCACCAAACCAGGTGAAAGCATCATGTCAAGTTATATCTGAACATAAATCATGGATTTTTATGTCAACTTGTGTGAAATTCATAACAAATAAACCACTGAGTCAGGAATAGCCTGAGATGGCTTGTAGCGAGGATCATGACCTATGCCTACAACTATTGCCGTTTACTCAGAATAATGAAAGAAGAAATAAAAGAACTCATTCAGTCACGGACGCTTGTGCACAAGCTTGATTTTCTCGGACCGGGCGCCGGGGCACCGGGACCGATCCGGCCTAGGAGAGATCCGGTAGTCGCACTAGTTTTTTCCTAGCACGGATAAGTTATGTCAGTTATCGCGGCATCGAAACCACCGTCTTATTATAACTATAACAATAATGGCTATGCTAGCGACTCCTGTTTATATAAATAAGTCATCCTCGCTTAGCAGAAATCCGTGTGCGAGTCATTACATCGCATCCAATGAACTGAAATACTTGATCGGATATGATTATAACACCCTCGAACATAATTAAACACTTGAACCTATTCTACAGGACTTGTGGATAAACTGTATGCTCGTGCACCCAAAATATAATCTCATTTACTATACTCGTGTTTGCATATGCTATTGTCCCTGCATTTATCATATATATGCTCATGCTTAAATTTACTTGGTTTGCCTTATACAGGAAAGGACAAATGGTAGGTTGGTAAGTCTTGCCGTATTTCCTCTAATATCGCACGGCGCACTGCCACACGAGTTAGGATATTCAATATTGCCATAAAACTGATCAAAGGCAAAACTAGAAAGACAACTAAATAGATGGTGCATGGAACCTATTGATCTTGTTTGGATTTTTTTAACGGACGAGTAGCCTCCCCACCAGCGCATTCATGTGTTGATAATCCACCAGATTGTTTGCAGGGTGTGGGAGAACCTCGTTCGGTGCAGATGTCTCCTTCGTGCGTGCTAAGGCATGGAGTTCACTCTGTAGCCTTGGAGCGTTGCGATCCAGAACTGAAGCACATATATAAGACATTATATTAGAACATCGCCTGTACATCATTCCAAAAATGTAGCCACTTGGCACGCTTTTACTATTTCAGAGAGGGAGGCTTGAGCGACTTGTAATCTCGGTTATGCGTCGCCTGTAACACTTGTTCAATATCAATAAAGAGTTTGCTTTACTTCTATACTTGTGTTATTCAATGCTTTCGCTATTGTTGACTCAGTGAACTGGTTACCAATCGCCTATGCGTTTATAATTCTACTACACTCGAACAATCTGTGTGACTCTGTAGCTTAGACCTCTTATCTCCAGCAACAAACCTTGATCTTGCACAGGCGCGACTCACGCTCGTGCGACATCACGCCTAGATCGATCAAGCGATCGTCCTATGAGAGCGCTGGCAGGGTATTTCTCGCCTAGCGGGGATGACCAATTTGTGTGCGGGAGATCGGGGCATGACATAATGGTACCAGAGCTTGGCTATACGCCTTTGGACTTTGTTTTATTTTTTCTCAGTTTTGAAAGCTCGTTCGTGGGATATGTGCACACTCTCTCTCTCAATATCCCAAAGGAATATTGCAAACAATAAGTCTAAATACTTTTAAAAAGTGTATTTGAATGATGTAATTGCTTGTACGAAGTTATAAAGCTAAGACCTTTGTGCCAACCTGTGCCAGACCCTTTGGGATTAGACTCGTGCTAGAATCACGGCTTATGTGCGAACCCAAAATACCTATACATGTTTGCCCAACTGGTTAGTACAAAATCGAATATTTTCTAAATGGTTAGTCTTGCACACAACCTTTCCGCTAAGTTTTGTTGAGTATTGTGTGCCAAGACCCTTTGGTGCAAGCTAAAGTTGTAAACGAGAATGGGATATCGTTCAGGAAAAAGATAAACCAGACTTATAATGCCAACCGATAGAAATATTCTTGGATTTATCGCTTAGGAAAATATTAAGAATCGTGTTTGGATAATAGGAAATAGCTTAAACAGTATTTCGTATCGGAAGATACAAATCGATTGAGGATTTGATTGGATGACTCAATTTTGAGTGGTGTATGGATCATTTAGAAATATCCAAACAGATTCATTGGTCTCGTGCGATAGTTGGATCGAACGATTTCAGAATGTCTTGAATCAAATGATAAGGCTTATAGCAAATAGGAATTCACGAAAATGGAAATCGATATCTTGGTTAAGGAAACTCGAGGATCGTGCGAGCAATTTTGAATTGAAATAAATGAATTGAACCTGAAAACAATATCGCTTGAATAGAAGTTATCCCAGGAATGAATATCTTGGTTCGATGAAACTAACGTTGCTTATTAAAGGGGCGTATGCATTTAATATTATCTTGTTATTATGAAATAGAGTGAATTTGCTGTTTATATCTACGAAACATTTTAAAAGCTGTAAGTTGAATATGTAACACACACATAGGTGATAGCTTATTCACCTTACGTGCACGTTCCTACATTGAAACATAGAATTCTTATCCCCTGCACAAGATAATACATTAGCATGACTACTATCTTATACGCGGTCATTGGTGATAATAATAACACCATAATGGACTATTCTATGTCAATTACAGTGCGCCCCTCAGCTCTAGGGCTGTGAGTATTAAACCTTGGGGCAATTACAATGTGCCCCTTAGCTCTAGGGTCCCGTAATGCCCCATGCCATAACATGTTTCCATTATTTCCCCCAAGGTTAATTTGGTTCCGGTGCCCTAGATACCGTTTAAGGAAACATTAAACCTTGTGCATAAGTTGTCCATGACCATGCAAATGCATAAAATAGTTTATCTTATGCGACATATGCATGACACAGAGGAGAATGATGCAAAAATATTTATGTACTCATACGATAATTTTAATCTTTCCTCCAAGTCATATATTCCGATTAGTACCCAGTAGGCACCCAAAATACTCCGAGACACCATGCCACAATTGATGTTTTCAAATATCATGTTCCTTTCAATAGTTTTGTGCTTCAAACCACAACTGTCAGCTTCGCGTACGAAATTTAAGTTATAGGCCGCACGCATAGATGCACTCGATGATTACAGTTATCCCATGTTATATTCCTTAGTGGTATGTATGCATTTTGGCTAAAATTTATATATTTATATTCAATTGGGCATCATCGATATGAACGTATTCAAGGCAAAATATGTGTTTACGCTACCAAGTATAGAATAAGGGACTGAACTACCCACATATTAGATAATGTGTCGAGAAAGGAGACTCGCTTTTGCTATGATCAAACGTCATCTACGCACATTCCTGTAATGGCACCAATATCGTATTATCCATTCTCAATCTGTCCTAGAAAATTTCTTAGAAAATGAAAGCAGACAACGACGCAAAAATACTTCATCCAAAATCTCGTAAAGAAAATGTTCAAAAAAAGCAACAACTGACTGGTCCCGTCGAAGGGACTCTTATATGGAGCTCAATGGACGAGACATAGTCTACTTCATTTAGGTCTTATTCTAATAGAAGCCAAATCATGACTTGGAATGATTCTCGTTTATTCGTCCGCCATGATTCAATGCATAAATGGTCATTTTTATACTAAGGTCAAATTTTGAGTAAGACTGGCCACAAAGCCATTACGTAATGCGTCGTCCGATCGGATCGGGGATGGGGCACTACATATATGCAGCGGGATACTCGATCGGTGGCTTGATTTGGGCCAAGTAGGAGTCGGTATTCTATAACACCTCATTCAGAGCTTCATAGGTCTCTTTAGAGAGACGAAGGAGCTCGAATAGTGACAACTTTGCTAGTGTATTGGCAAGCTGCACTAATATTTTAAAGTTGTAAGGCATGTTCAGCCCTAATGCTGTATCGTTCCTCAGTGGCTGATCGAAGCAAACCTCTTTCTGTTTTTACTTATCCATCCTAGGAAGCTAGGACGAACCTAGATCAGATGCCACTCGGGCAGTAGGTGTAACTGTCATTATCCGTACCCGGTGTAAGGGCACGAGTATGCAGGTACGTCCAGCCTACGCCGCAGCATCAGTGGTATAATGCTATCTAGGTTAACAATACTATCTAAACATCCCACACAATATATATAATATACCTGTCAAGATATCTTAACTCCCAAATGGGGGACAATATGATAATATGATAATGGTAAACAATACTCAATCACAATAACAAACTAGAGAAAGATATATCACGATATGGAATAGAAAGAAAGAAAAAAAGAAAGAAAGAAAAAAAGAAAGTCACAATACATCACAAGTCCAAGTCTAATCTCTACACAAGATCTCAAATAATAATACAATGCCAAAGTTTCTAACTAACATATACAATATCATGAATGAACTAGCTATATCTTATCGACTGCTGGTACTAACTCAACAAGCAATACGAGTGGTAACTCAACTGGCTCACCATCTTGTGGCCCATAGTGTGTAGGACACAAGTTCTCTAAGAATCATCTAAAAAATATATCTAGTCAGGATTGGAGTAAAGTACAGCCCAAATAGCAGTTCCAATAATTGACAGAAACTATGAAACAGTAATAGCAATAAAAATAAATGATAGAAATAACTGAACTAACAAATATCACGAAAAAGATCATCATGGTAAATAATGGCCAGAAACTGAGAATAATATAGTGAGGAACAATAATGTAATGAACTGGAATAAAAAATAATATAGTAAATCTGCCTTAAAATATTAGCAAGATAATGTGATCGGCTTGGGCCTAACACGGGCTATAAATAAAAGTTGAGCTAGCGTGATCATACGTGAGTTGCATGATCTGCTAACTATCATAGGCTACACTAAATCATGGGCTATAAGGTATGATCACATATCCACTAATACTTTCCCAAACCCCCGTCATGTACACGAATCCAAATCATGACACGTTATAACACGTATATCATACTACACGGTCTATAATATCATGCACTATGATTACGGTCTATATAATTACTAAGATATCACGGTAATCACTGAGTAATCCCAAAGCATGATACGGTGATCACTGAGTCAGCACGATAATAATATCTCATGACCAAGATCTACGTATATCAATCCGTGAAACCATCGTGTTAGGAATCAAATATCTCAATACTAAATATATGAAACATAAAGGTTATCAAATAAGCAAACTATCAGAGAATATACTCGCATATGGTTATGAGAAAATGGTATATCTCAGTATTTGAGCAGGAGTCACATGGACCTATATATAAGATACCATGTCAAATGGGTGTAATGAAGTTATGATATGCTAAAATGAGTCAAAACTTGATTTCTAGATCATATCTAGGTTTTTTTAGACAAACTTGGTCTCAACTAGGTGTTACCTTGGTTTTATATCTAATTCTAGCTTTCAAGGTGGTTGCTAAGGTAAACTTGTTAATATTAATTTATACCTAGATTCTAGGTTCAATATCTAACTATACTAGGTCATTACCTTAGTCTATAAGTAATGCCTTAACTAATATCTATTAACTTAATACTCTAGCCTATGAATAATACCTTAGCTATTGTTATATATATATATATATATATATATATATATATATATATATATATATATATATATATATATATATATATATGTACTAACTAATTATAACTGATTCTTAGTACTCAGGGTATTTGAGTATCTAATACTCTAAGTTGAGTGATACCAACATCAACAGTCACTACCCTCCCCAGCATTGATACACCTAACACAATGGTAATTGGACACTTCCATACCATCTTGATACTGTTGTTGAGATAGAAATATTACTGCTGTAACATGTCAGTCCATTACCTACTGCCAGGATGTCCAGGTTGCTGTTATGCATGATCACAAAGTCTGGACAGAACAAGCCTAACCTACACTAATACAACATAGTGTATCACCTCATTTTCGGTACACTAAAACAAAATCTTAAGCAATAAACATAGACACAAACTCAAAGGTATACTCCCTCTCCCACGTGTGTACACTCATATCTTCCTTGCACAGCCCCTCATCATGTCACTACCACATTTCCAGATAAGGGCATTTGTGTAATTTCACTATTCTGGATAATTATGTATTAAATTAATCTGCTGGGTTTTATAAACTATTTTTATGTTGTTAGTTGTGTTGGTTTAGGTCAAACCCTAGAACTTATTAGGACTAACCCTAATGGCTAAACCCTAAACCACACTTTGAATTAGGAAGTTAAAACCCTAGAATTAGCCAACCTTAGTTAATTAAGTTTTTCATGACTTAACATAAAGGATTAGCTTAACCCTTTGCATTAGAAAAACCCTAAAACCTAGCTTTATTATAAAAGGGAGCCACCCTCAACCCTCTTTTCCTTCATGAAGAAAGAAACCCTAGCCTCCATAAGAAAAACTATTTTTTCCCTCACCCCAAAATTCAGAATCAACCCTAGGATTTCATTTTTCCTCTTTCAAAGCAAGGGGAACGAGGAGCTTGGGTCAAGAATACTTGGAGAAGGCGAACCTCCATTGAAGAAGCCATCTCCCTAGGTAAAACCCTATTTTTATTCAATTATATTCTGTTTTCTGTTGATTATTGCCCATTAGGAAACCCCTTGTTGTATGGATCTCGATTTCGTAGGTCCTACATGAAGACCTAGGAAATTCTAGGGTTTTGGTGTCCATACGTTTGGTTTCCCCAATTTTTGTGGACCCTAAATCATAGGGGTTTATATGTAGGCAGATTTCATCATACATATAGAATTGATCTTGATTTTTAGGGTTTGATTTGGGGGCATTCACTGTACAGTAAGTTTTGGGGGTTTCTCACTGTACAGTCGGGTTGAGAAGACACTGTGTGTTTTGCCAGTGGTGTCACGACCCGTACCCGGAAAATCGGGCATGAGTCGTGGGTACGTCCAGCCTACGCCGCAGCATCGGCGGTAGAACGCTGTCTAGGTCAACTATCTAGATAATAATCTCACACAAAAATCGGGCATGACCTCTCCAAAAGGAGGGCAACCACACAAACAATATATATAATCTGCCAAGATCTCAACTCCAAACGGAGGAGCAATATCAAAAGATAATCTCAAGTACTCAATCACGAATCTAAGCACGATAGATAACAAAGAAGACTAACAACTATAAAGTCTAACCACCAACTACTACTACAACAACCACAACATCAATAATAATAATAATACAACAATACATCATCCAAAATAATATACAAACAAGGTCTCAATCCAAAACCGGAGACAAATCCGGTGCTAAAAGCTAATAAAAACAACAACAAGATCCTAGTGATCCCGGCTACCAACCCGGAAATCACCTCTAAACTAGAGGGTCCCTGTCTGCACCATCGACAGGCTCAGGTCCATAAAACGTCGGACACCACTCCTCCGGATACTCTGAAAAATATGTCCAGTCAGGACTGGAGCAAGTACATCTCTAACAGCAGTTCTATTTAAATGATAAAAACTATAAAACAGTTATAGCAAGTAGCAAGAAAAATGGAGCAAGTATGAACAAGAAAATATGTAAGTCACTGGTGCATAAAGGTAAAGATGCATGGATATCAGAGCAAGATAGTAATAACTACAAGATACAAAAAATCTAAGCTAAGATCAAGTCCGTGCACATGAACGTGTAGTGAGTCCAGCATGAAAAACATGTAGTGAGTCAAGTCCAGAAACATGTAAGTGAGGCAAGTCAAGAAATGCATGAGAGTCCAGACTATAAAGAATGAACTCGGTGTCTTTGAAATACTTGTTTCGACATGTAAACGGCTAGGGGTAAGTACGGCTCACCGCGCACTGGGTGCGCGGCTGCTATCATTCCAGATTAGACCAGAGGGAGTGATTCCTGATGATGCCAGATAGAAATGTTTACATGTCTACTCGAGTATTTCCCCGCCCCGACTAATACAAGTGGATCCAAGACCCGACACGCAAATCAAGATGAGTCCAGCCTGTACATGAATGATGCCTGTAGTGATGCCTGTAGGTGATGCCAGTAGTGATTCCAGAATAGAGGCCAGAAACATGAAATGTACGTGTCGCAAGTAAATGAATCCAGAAATATCAATCAGTGTCCCGTGTTGTGCCAGAATAATCAGATGATACTATACTAGAAGCTGAATCATAATAAATATCAGATAATGAAAACTATCAGAGAATGTACTCGCCTGACGTCCTGAGCAACTGGCGATCTGAACCGGTGTTGCAAGGACCTAATGCGAAAAGCAAGGTTAAACAGGGTTCTAATGAGTTAAACAGATATAAAATAACTAAAAATAGGCTTCTAGGGTCGTTCTAGGTCAAACGGGTCAAACCGGTGAAATCTGGGTGAAAAAGTCAACTCTGGGTCCAAAAAGTCAACTCTGGGTCCAAACTAGGTCAAAAGTTGACTTTGGCGGTCAACCGAGTCAACTACGGTCAAGTCTGGGTCAAACTAGGGTGCTCCTGAAATTCTAGGTCAAACCGAGGTCATTAAGCTACTAAACTCACAAACTCGCCTCCTTGAGATACCGAGATACCCTCGGTATCCGATACCTCAACCTAGGCTACGCACCCCGCCTAAACCCGCTAAAACCTATGCTAGCACACGTAATTTTATATATATAAACATATAAAAATCATTCCAAGACAAATCCTAGGCTATTGCTCAAAAACCCCGCTCGAAACCCAATACCTTAGTTATCTTAAGGTATTGAAATACCTTGGTATCTCAAGATATTGAGGTTTCGCTCTAAAACCCCTCTAACTAGCTATCTAGCTATTGAATATATACCTAGTTATTAATCTAGGCTAGATAATATATATATCTATCATATTTATATATATCTAAGCATATATGTACCTATGTATATATATATCCACACACATTTACCCGATTACCCATTATCTTACCTATACACCTATATATGTATATATATCTATACGTATATAGGTATCTATATCTTAGATAGATATATCCAAGTATCTAGCTATCTACCTATCTAGTATCTAGAAACCTAACTATCTATGTATCTATTCAACTATTTACCTTGTTATCTATCTATCTAAATATCTATCTACTACCTATTTACCTATCTATCAACCATCTATCTATTTATCTATCTAACATATACCTATTTATCTATCTATGCATATATCTAACTAATTATCTATCTAACAAATCTATTTATGTATCTAAATGTCTAACTATCTACCTATCTCTCTAACTATCTATGAATCTATCTATCTATCCAAGTATCTATCAATCTATCTATCTACTTATATATATATATCTATTACCTAATTAGTTATCTATCCATCTATCCTCTACCTACTAAAAGCTGCTGCTAGCTACCTCTGTGCTTCAAACTACTGCTGCTGCTGGTGTTGTGCTTATTGATGCTGCTGCCCATGCTGCTGCCACTGCTTTTGCTGCTACTGCACCTGCTTTTGCTGCTGCTGTTGCAGTTTTCTGCTGCTGCTGCTGCAGTTTTCTGCTGCTGCTGCTGCAGTTTTCTGCTGTGCAGGCAGCAGCAGCTGCCCAGGTTCTGCCCCCCCCCTCTCAACTCACACACACACACACACACCCCTATATATATATATACACATATATATATATATATATACACACACAACTCTATATATATATATATATACACACTAACACATCTACTAACATATATATATACACACACATATTAACACATATTAACACATACACACTCATATACACAAACACATATCTATATATATATACAAACACACATATATCTATATACATATATACACTAATATATATATCTATACATCTACACACACACACACACTAACATATATACTAATATCTATATATCCTCACTCACACACACTCACTCACACTAGCACACACCCTCACACACACACTCTCACACACACTAGCACACACATAAACACTCATACATATATATACAAATATATATACATATATATAAACTCATATGTATATACCTATAAACACTCACTCACACTCACACACACTCACCTACACACTCACACAAGCACTCACTCACACACTCACCTACACACTCACACAAGCACTCACTCACACACTCACCTACACACTCACACAAGCACTCCCTAACACGCTCACAAACACATAGCCACACATATATATATAAATATATATATAAAAACACACACACAATATATATATACACATATATATAAACAAACACAACACAACGCACACCACGCCCACAACGCCCACCAACGCACGCCCAACGACCCCGACATGCCCAAACACCCAAAAATATATAAAATATAACTCGAAACCTCTAGCACACACTCTCCGATACTAACCCAACGCGCGCACAAAGCCGAAACGAGGAAACCAAATCGAAATGGCCGTTCGGTCATTTCGACGAACACGCGGTGCGCGGCTCGGAAAACCTCCTGAAACGCACACCAAACGAACTCGGAATCGGCCCAAAATTTACCCACGTGTCCTAAACGATGTCTAGATCCTAGAAAATGCGCTCCCGCGTCGATTCTAGGCCCGTGGCAGAAACGCACACGCACTTAGAATCGGCGACGACGAAAAGCCCCAATTTCGCCCGAAACTCCCGTTTCTCCGCGACGCGGCTTCCCGTGTCCGAACGGAGACACGCTCTCACCCTCACGACACCCGACAACGTCTACCTAGGTCCATCTAACCTAGGGCATCACCCAAAATTGGGCCAAATTCGGATTCCACCCGAAATCGACACAAAACCTAATGTCGAAGTCTCTAAACTCACCCAAACTAGTTCCAACTTCCTCCTACGGGTAGGGTTAGGGTCTAGGAGGGTTCTACAACACTAATTACACTACACAAAAATAATTAGGAAGGGAAAAGTTAGGTTTTACCTCTTGGGAGTTGGAATCCCAAGGCCAAAGTCTCAAATTCCCTCCAAATCAACTCCCTCAAGCTCCAAGCTTCCAAATCTATCTCCCACACTAGATCTAGGCTTCTCACACCTAGGTTGGGGAAAAAGCAAGGTGAGGGTTAGCTTAAAGAAGAAGGAATGGAAGAAAGAAGAAGAAAAATGGAAGAAGAGACTTACTTTGGAGAAGAAGGAAGAAGGAAGAAGAAGTGGAGAAGAAGAAATGAAGAAGAAGAAGTGGAAGAAGTGGAAAGAAGAGGAGGGGGGCTGCTCCTCTGGATGCTCACGGGTGGGTGTGGAAAATAGGGCCGGCCAAGTTAATAAAGGGGGGTTTCCTAAGTTGCAAATTCCCAAAACGCCCCTACTCACTCGGTTTTGGGTTCCGGGTTCCAAATGCACTCAAACTAGTTCCAAATCTCTCCAACTAACTTCCTAAAAATAAAATAAATATTCTAAGCCCCAAAATAATTCTCACAAGGGTGTGGGCTGGGTCGGACATGGGTCCACTAGGGTCTGACATGGGTCCAGGCTAGCCAAAATCCTAAAACAAACAATATAAAAATAATACAATCAATAATTAATTATAAATACAATTAATTAAAAATAATGCACAATTAACTAAATTAAAAATAAAAAAAAAATACCCGGCTCTGGAAATGGGGTGGTGACAAGCCTATCCTCCTTAGAAAATTTCGTCCTCGAAATTTAAAGTCAATCACACTCCTCTAGGTCAAACCCCCAACAATCACAGTCAAGAAATTCTACCTAAACAACACACAAGATCAGGGTCCTACTGGTCGTGTTATCACAGTCTTAATCAGGGTCACTAAACTATCTATCACAGCACAAAACGTCTAACAGGTACTAATGAAGCACACCACAGGAATGGAAATGACAGGAAGAAGAAACAAGAGACAGACCTGCTAACCCGTCATCCGTAGCATCGGCCTCCTCGACCGTCAACGCATAAGCCCTGCCCTGCTGGGGTGTATCCCTCTGCTGGTGCGGGGCCTGATGCTGTGCCACAGATGGCCTAGCTCCAACCCTCTGATCCTGTGCTCCACCCAATAGAGGTGCAGTGGAGCAATCTCGCATCTGGTGAGCAGCGGATCCACAAAACAAACACACCTTCAGCCTCCTCCTACAAATATCCCAAGTGTGTCCTGCCTTCCTGCAGTAGGCACAAGTGGGCGCTCTCTGATCCTGACCCTGCTGCGCTGCCTTCTGCACATAGGGACGCTTAGCTGGTCCCGTACTACCACTGGCACTGCCTGAATCATCCCTGCCTCTCTTGAACTTGAGCTCCAAGTCATCCTCTGCTCTCTGAGCATCTCCTACTATCTGCTCAAAAGTTGCCTCGCGGTCGCTCCTGGTCAAAGACTTGACCGCCATAACCAAGCCCTTGCGAAACTTTCTCGCCTTGGCTGCCTCGCTCAAGCCATCCACAAATCTGCCCAAACGGCAGAACTCCGCTGCGTACTCGTCCACTGTCATGCTCCCTTGGACGAGTGCCTCAAACTGGCTCTCCAAAGCACTAAGCGCCACATTTGGGAAAAACTTCTCCTTAAAAAGCCTCTTAAAAGCCTCCCAAGTAAGCCCTGGCGCTGCGATCCTCGTATCTGTGCGATACCATGTCAAGGCGAGGTCGAACATCTGACTGCCCGCTGCCTCTATGAGCATGCTGTCTGGAATCTGCGCTAGCCTGAAGATGCCCTCAATCTGCTCTATCCAGTCATCTGCGTACAGGATCCCTTCTGTACCACGGAACTCCTTGGGCCGCATCCTCTGAAAGTCAATGATACTGCCCTGCCTCGGGCACTGAATCTGATCTGCCTGTGGCTGATTCTGTGCCACCCTATCCACTGCCGTCATGGCCACCTGGTGGGCGTTCTCAATGCCCAATCTCATCACATCCACCTGATGGTGCTGCGCGTCCATCATCTCCCTGAAGAACGCAAACAACTGCGCGGCATCTACTGGAGCAGGAAGTGGTGGAGGAACCACCGGAACGACTGGGGTAGTCCTCGGATCGACAGGTGAAGGAGGATCCCCGAGAGAAGCAGATGCTCCCTCAACCGCAGGAGTGGTGAGTGGAGCGGTAGCAGCTGCCTGAATACGAGCTGGACGAGAGGTAGCAGACCTCTCCGAGGCAACTGCTGGAACGGTACGATGGGATCGTGTCTTCGGAGGCATCCTGAACACAGATCAAAAGAAGTCAATACGGCGCAAGATACGATATCATCAAGAAAGGACAGTAATATTTCAAAAGAAGCAATTTCAGAATAATTAGATTGGAATTGTTCCTAGTCGTGATTGAGTACACTCTCATCCTAGATCCTAGATCCTATAGCAGGCTCGCAGCAGTACAACTAAGTTGTTGTACCACCACGACATCGCACTAATTGCGAATCGAGACCTGCATGGGCCACCACCAAAAACGTGTCACGACCCGCACCCGGAAAATCGGGCATGAGTCGTGGGTACGTCCAGCCTACGCCGCAGCATCGGCGGTAGAACGCTGTCTAGGTCAACTATCTAGATAATAATCTCACACAAAAATCGGGCATGACCTCTCCAAAAGGAGGGCAACCACACAAACAATATATATAATCTGCCAAGATCTCAACTCCAAACGGAGGAGCAATATCAAAAGATAATCTCAAGTACTCAATCACGAATCTAAGCACGATAGATAACAAAGAAGACTAACAACTATAAAGTCTAACCACCAACTACTACTACAACAACCACAACATCAATAATAATAATAATACAACAATACATCATCCAAAATAATATACAAACAAGGTCTCAATCCAAAACCGGAGACAAATCCGGTGCTAAAAGCTAATAAAAACAACAACAAGATCCTAGTGATCCCGGCTACCAACCCGGAAATCACCTCTAAACTAGAGGGTCCCTGTCTGCACCATCGACAGGCTCAGGTCCATAAAACGTCGGACACCACTCCTCCGGATACTCTGAAAAATATGTCCAGTCAGGACTGGAGCAAGTACATCTCTAACAGCAGTTCCATTTAAATGATAAAAACTATAAAACAGTTATAGCAAGTAGCAAGAAAAATGGAGCAAGTATGAACAAGAAAATATGTAAGTCACTGGTGCATAAAGGTAAAGATGCATGGATATCAGAGCAAGATAGTAATAACTACAAGATACAGAAAATCTAAGCTAAGATCAAGTCCGTGCACATGAACGTGTAGTGAGTCCAGCATGAAAAACATGTAGTGAGTCAAGTCCAGAAACATGTAAGTGAGGCAAGTCAAGAAATGCATGAGAGTCCAGACTATAAAGAATGAACTCGGTGTCTTTGAAATACTTGTTTCGACATGTAAACGGCTAGGGGTAAGTACGGCTCACCGCGCACTGGGTGCGCGGCTGCTATCATTCCAGATTAGACCAGAGGGAGTGATTCCTGATGATGCCAGATAGGAATGTTTACATGTCTACTCGAGTATTTCCCCGCCCCGACTAATACAAGTGGATCCAAGACCCGACACGCAAATCAAGATGAGTCCAGCCTGTACATGAATGATGCCTGTAGTGATGCCTGTAGGTGATGCCAGTAGTGATTCCAGAATAGAGGCCAGAAACATGAAATGTACGTGTCACAAGTAAATGAATCCAGAAATATCAATCAGTGTCCCGTGTTGTGCCAGAATAATCAGATGATACTATACTAGAAGCTGAATCATAATAAATATCAGATAATGAAAACTATCAGAGAATGTACTCGCCTGACGTCCTGAGCAACTGGCGATCTGAACCGGTGTCGCAAGGACCTAATGCGAAAAGCAAGGTTAAACAGGGTTCTAATGAGTTAAACAGATATAAAATAACTAAAAATAGGCTTTTAGGGTCGTTCTAGGTCAAACGGGTCAAACCGGTGAAATCTGGGTGAAAAAGTCAACTCTGGGTCCAAAAAGTCAACTTTGGGTCCAAACTAGGTCAAAAGTTGACTTTGGCGGTCAACCGAGTCAACTACGGTCAAGTCTGGGTCAAACTAGGGTGCTCCTGAAATTCTAGGTCAAACCGAGGTCATTAAGCTACTAAACTCACAAACTCGCCTCCTTGAGATACCGGGATACCCTCGGTATCCGATACCTCAACCTAGGCTACGCACCCCGCCTAAACCCGCTAAAACCTATACTAGCACACGTAATTTTATATATATAAACATATAAAAATCATTCCAAGACAAATCCTAGGCTATTGCTCAAAAACCCCGCTCGAAACCCAATACCTTAGTTATCTTAAGGTATTGAAATACCTTGGTATCTCAAGATATTGAGGTTTCGCTCTAAAACCCCTCTAACTAGCTATCTAGCTATTGAATATATACCTAGTTATTAATCTAGGCTAGATAATATATATATCTATCATATTTATATATATCTAAGCATATATGTACCTATGTATATATATATCCACACACATTTACCCGATTACCCATTATCTTACCTATACACCTATATATGTATATATATCTATACGTATATAGGTATCTATATCTTAGATAGATATATCCAAGTATCTAGCTATCTACCTATCTAGTATCTAGAAACCTAACTATCTATGTATCTATTCAACTATTTACCTTGTTATCTATCTATCTAAATATCTATCTACTACCTATTTACCTATCTATCAACCATCTATCTATTTATCTATCTAACATATACCTATTTATCTATCTATGCATATATCTAACTAATTATCTATCTAACAAATCTATTTATGTATCTAAATGTCTAACTATCTACCTATCTCTCTAACTATCTATGAATCTATCTATCTATCCAAGTATCTATCAATCTATCTATCTACTTATATATATATATATCTATTACCTAATTAGTTATCTATCCATCTATCCTCTACCTACTAAAAGCTGCTGCTAGCTACCTCTGTGCTTCAAATTACTGCTGCTGCTGGTGTTGTGCTTGCTGATGCTGCTGCCTATGCTGCTGCCACTGCTTTTGCTGCTACTGCACCTGCTTTTGCTGCTGCTGTTGCAGTTTTCTGCTGCTGCTGCTGCAGTTTTCTGCTGCTGCTGCTGCAGTTTTCTGCTATGCAGGCAGCAGCAGCTGCCCAGGTTCTGCCCCCCCCTCTCAACTCACATACACACACACACACCCCTATATATATATATACACATATATATATATATATATACACACACAACTCTATATATATATATATATACACACTAACACATCTACTAACATATATATATACACACACATATTAACACATATTAACACATACACACTCATATACACAAACACATATCTATATATATATACAAACACACATATATCTATATACATATATACACTAATATATATATCTATACATCTACACACACACACACACTAACATATATACTAATATCTATATATCCTCACTCACACACACTCACTCACACTAGCACACACCCTCACACACACACTCTCACACACACTAGCACACACATAAACACTCATACATATATATACAAATATATATACATATATATAAACTCATATGTATATACCTATAAACACTCACTCACACTCACACACACTCACCTACACACTCACACAAGCACTCACTCACACACTCACCTACACACTCACACAAGCACTCACTCACACACTCACCTACACACTCACACAAGCACTCCCTAACACGCTCACAAACACATAGCCACACATATATATATAAATATATATATAAAAACACACACACAATATATATATACACATATATATAAACAAACACAACACAACGCACACCACGCCCACAACGCCCACCAACGCACGCCCAACGACCCCGACACGCCCAAACACCCAAAAATATATAAAATATAACTCGAAACCTCTAGCACACACTCCCCGATACTAACCCAACGCGCGCACAAAGCCGAAACGAGGAAACCAAGTCGAAATGGCCGTTCGGTCATTTCGACGAACACGCGGTGCGCGGCTCGGAAAACCTCCTGAAACGCACACCAAACGAACTCGGAATCGGCCCAAAATTTACCCACGTGTCCTAAACGATGTCTAGATCCTAGAAAATGCGCTCCCGTATCGATTCTAGGCCCGTGGCAGAAACGCACACGCACTTAGAATTGGCGACGACGAAAAGCCCCAATTTCGCCCGAAACTCCCGTTTCTCCGCGACGCGGCTTTCCGTGTCCGAACGGAGACACGCTCTCACCCTCACGACACCCGACAACGTCTACCTAGGTCCATCTAACCTAGGGCATCACCCAAAATTGGGCCAAATTCGGATTCCACCCGAAATCGACACAAAACCTAATGTCAAAGTCTCTAAACTCACCCAAAATAGTTCCAACTTCCTCCTACGGGTAGGGTTAGGGTCTAGGAGGGTTCTACAACACTAATTACACTACACAAAAATAATTAGGAAGGGGAAAGTTAGGTTTTACCTCTTGGGAGTTGGAATCCCAAGGCCAAAGTCTCAAATTCCCTCCAAATCAACTCCCTCAAGCTCCAAGCTTCCAAATCTATCTCCCACACTAGATCTAGGCTTCTCACACCTAGGTTGGGGAAAAAGCAAGGTGAGGGTTAGCTTAAAGAAGAAGGAATGGAAGAAAGAAGAAGAAAAATGGAAGAAGAGACTTACTTTGGAGAAGAAGGAAGAAGGAAGAAGAAGTGGAGAAGAAGAAATGAAGAAGAAGAAGTGGAAGAAGTGGAAAGAAGAGGAGGGGGGCTGCTCCTCTGGATGCTCACGGGTGGGTGTGGAAAATAGGGCCGGCCAAGTTAATAAAGGGGGGTTTCCTAAGTTGCAAATTCCCAAAACGCCCCTACTCACTCGGTTTTGGGTTCCGGGTTCCAAATGCACTCAAACTAGTTCCAAATCTCTCCAACTAACTTCCTAAAAATAAAATAAATATTCTAAGCCCCAAAATAATTCTCACAAGGGTGTGGGCTGGGTCGGACATGGGTCCACTAGGGTCTGACATGGGTCCAGGCTAGCCAAAATCCTAAAACAAACAATATAAAAATAATACAATCAATAATTAATTATAAATACAATTAATTAAAAATAATGCACAATTAACTAAATTAAAAATAATAAAAAAATACCCGGCTCTGGAAATGGGGTGGTGACAGGGAAGAGGGATGAGGTTTCTGTGTTGAATCGGGTTGTGTGAGAGGTACTTGTGTAGATGAGACAGTATGTGTGAATTCAGCGTATCCATGTCAGTATACTTGTGTGCAGATTTGAATTCTCAGTATTAATTCAATTGTGTCTACCTGTGTGTACTAGCATGTGTATTAATGCCTGTGTACTTGTGTGTGAGTTAGATGTGAGTGTACCCAGAACTACCTGAGAGAGATCAGTGTGAATATGTATATGGGTGCTGTATTTAATTTTGTAGGGTGGACAGTAGAGTTCAGTGTGTTAATTTCTATGTGTATATGTTACAGTGCTTGAACTTATGTGTCTGGGTGTATCAGAGATGGGGAAGAGAGTATGTGACTGTGTATCAGTACTTCTATGTGGTGTACATTAGGACTTTGAGGGGCTGAGGATGACAGTAGGATATTAAGTGCAGGGAGGATAAGTGCCTGTGTCAGTTTGAATTCATCAGTAGCAGTATACTATGTCCATGTATCAGAGATCTATGTACATAGGTATTTAAATTGCTGTGTGTGAACCTAGCTAAATACCTGTGTGTGCAGTGAATTGGGGTTGTGTGTTTGAGAGTAAAATCTGAGAGAAGGGGGAGAGAGAGAGCAGTGAACCCAAAACCTATGTCTCAATTAAGGATACCTGGGTGTTCAGTATACTGGGAAGATACCTATGTGTCTATGTGCAGTGAGTGGTTTAGTGAGGGAGTTTTGGTTGGACTGCAGTCCCTGATACTGAGTATCAGTGTGCAGTGAGGTTAATTCTGTGAGAAGTTATTGTGTGTGTGTATTCAGTAACTTATCTCTGTGTGTAGCTCAGAGTGTACCAGTATGAGAACCCATATGCCAGTGTGTGTGAAACCTGTGTTGTGTTGTGTCAGTAACTTATAGGTATGGTAGTGTAGGAATTATGTTAATGTAAGGGGTTTAATTTGAGTATCAGTATTTGAAGTTCCTGTGGTGGGTGTCCCTGTGTTAAAAATCAGTGTGTTAGCTGTGTGAACTGTGTGTGATTATTTGGTACCTGTGTATCAGGTGTATATCCTGTGTGTGATGTATGTGTGTGTGAGTGTTGGAGTTCAGTGCAATATGCATTGCAGGGGTTGAGTGCCAGGAACAGGGAGTTTAGTGAGTATTATATGGGTGTCCAGGCACCTGTGAAATTGGTAAGGTGTGTGAGTTCCTATCAGTGAGCAATCTCAGAATTCCCTATTGATCCTGCCAGTAGTTAGGGTGGTATCAAAGTTTAAGCCATGTATGAGAGTCTGAACAATTTCAGACTGTGAATCTGTGAATAGTTCATAAGATCAGTAATTCTTTCTGTGAGTGAGTGAGAGGTATAGAGTATGTAGTGTGGAAGGAGGAGTGTTCCTTGACTGAGCTACCTGTGCATTGGGAATTATTGCTTGCACTCAAGGTAAACTGCAGCAGCAGTATAAGGTAGGGGTGATAGGTCAGTTCTTGTAGGCAGAACTGAGATACTAGTAGTAGCCTGGTAGGTATCCTAGGTGAGGTTTGGTTGAGGGCATGGGTTCCAGTGTGCATCAGGGCAAGTAGTACCCTTGGGTATCACTCTTTGAAATGTATCACATAAAGTATATTGTTGGTATCCTGGGAATACTTAGTGTATATGAGTTGAGGTTAGGATTTGAGTACTAGTTAATTAAGAGTTATATTTACACTAATTGCCTAGTAAGTAAATAGGGTTTAGTACCAACACAAAAGCCTGGGGTAACAAGGTTTAGACCTAGTATGGACCTAGTTAACCTAGTATGGACTTAGACATGACCTAGAGGCCTCACATTTAATTAGTTAAACATGTTTTTTTCCTTTAATTCAGTATTTGACATTTATATTCCATAAATAGGTCATTGTGATCCCACTTTGGATACCGATCCACACGCCTTGCTCAGGACCACAGGCGAGTACATTCTTTGACAGTTTTCATTTTGTTGATTACTTCTATAATCTAGTTGTATTACATACTTGATTTCGACACTATGGATACACGAGTTAGCACCCTAGATCCCCATCATGAGGAGTCGTAATTGGAATCCATCGTGCTAGCTGGGGGATGGGGAACTATTAGTAGATTATATGATCATATCCAAACAATTATATGCATCATAGCTCACCCCACTTCTCACGTTGGGTGCGGCCTGACCATTTACATACTTCATAGCTGTTATATATGATTAGCCTGACCACTACATGCATCATAGTTAACCCTATGGTTAGCCTGACCTACATGAATAATAGTTAATCATATATAACCAGCCTGATCTAGTCCCAAGCCGATCACATAATATACTGATAATTCAAACACTTAGCTAGATGTCTATTCTTTACTTCAGATTCACTTGTTCTAGCATTCACTGTTTATTGTTCGTTGCTAGATGCTCTATTGCCTATTTCATTTCTCCAGTACTTTACATTTCCTGTATTTCTTCTCATCTTGTATTCTTATACTGTTTATAGTTTTTGTCAATTTAATGAAACTGCTGTTAGTGCTTGTGCTTCGCTCCAATCCTGACTAGATAAGATTTTTCAGAGGACCTGGAGGATCTTTGCCCCACCCATTACGGCCCAGGATTAGAGGGAGATTTTACTCCGGAAATCCCAGAGGAGTTGCCTAGCCTAGAGGAGAACTTACCTGCTTGTACTTAGATTACTTTTTCTGTATTTATTGTTTTAGACTGAGACTGAGTTGTATTTTATTATTTATGACTTTGTGAGGTCATCTAGACCCAGGACTTGTGTTGCACTTTTGTGATTGGTTTATATAGAACTCTTTTCCATTCTCTTCGTGCCATTATTTCTTATAGCTTATGATTGAGTATATTTATAGAACTGTGGATTAGTATCTTTGTCCTCCGTACGGAGTTGAGACTATTGACAGGATATATATTATGTTGAGACCTAGACAGCGTTCTACTGCCGATGTTGTGGCGTAGGCTGGACGTACCCACGACTCATGCCCAAATTTCAGGTGCGGGTCGTGACACGTTTTTAGTGGTGGCCCATGCAGGTCAAGTCCTAGATTCGCATTAGAGCGATATCGTAGTGGTGCTCGCTTAGAGTATTGCTACGAGCCTGTTTTAGGAAATAGGAATCAGGCAGAGGATATGCTCAATCATAATTAGGAATTTCTGATTCTTATAATACTACTCTTAATGATTTTTCCCTTTAGAAATTTACTGTCCTTCCTTGATGATATCGTATCTATTACCTTAATCGATTCCTTTCACGCTGTCCTCAGGATGTCGTCGAGGACCAGATCGCAGGATCAGCAGCAGCCTCCAAGGCAGATCCAGCAGGCTTGTCACTTCTGTAAGAAGCCAGGTCACCTTTGGAAGAGCTGTAGGATGAGGCGAGGACTTTGTTTGTACTGTGGCACTGCGGGACATCAAGTGAGGGGTTGTCTTCGAGCTCCTTATCTTCCCGACCAGTGCGCAGATCCAAATCAAAGAAGTCCAGTTAAGCCACTTGTGGGACCGCAGATGGCTCATCATCAGCAGCACCAGACACCAGTTAGAGGATACTTCTAGCAGCAACAGCCACAAAGACAGACTCGGCCCACTATCCAGTGTGTGTATTGCAGGAAGATGGGACTTACCAGAGACATCTGTAGGAAGAGGTTGGGCACATGTCAGTCCTGCGAATCGACGACACATCAGCTGAGGGATTGCCCTACCATACAGACTCGCCCAGGTCAGGGTGGAGCAGCCGCCCAGAGAGGACCAGACAGGGTACCTGCCGTACCAGGAGGCCAACAACAGAGAGGACCTCCACTTCCACCGCAGCAGCAGATGTTTGCTCAGCACCGGCAGCAAAGAGGTGCACCCCAGGGGCGAGCATACGCCATAGCAGTCGAGGAGGTCGAACCAGCAGGAGACTTGATCACAGGTTCAGTTCTTCTCGATTGTATTTTCGTATTTACCTTATTCGACTCTGGCGCTTCCCATAGTTTTGTGTCTGTATCTTATGCACTTCGACATCATTTAGACACAGAACAGTTAGCTAGGACTTGCAAGATCATGACTGGTGGAGGTATTATCCTAGTCCGTGATTACTGCAAGGACCGAAGGGTGTCAGTAGGAGGTCGAGAGTTGAGCGTGAGCTTACTCGTCATGCCACTCCCGGGGTACGATATTGTACTCGAAATGGACTGGTTGAGTAGGCATCATGCTACTATAGATTGTTATAGAGGCAGAGTATTATTTCGACCACCAGGAGAGCCGGAGTTCGAGGTCACCAAAGGAGCAGCGGAGCAGAGCAGGATGCTCAATCACAATTATTGAGAGATTCCTGGGACGACCCTTGAGAATCTTATTATGAATTCCAATTTAATTCCTTTCCCCTTGTTTTCGTCTATTCTCGCTTGTTGATATTGAGTTTGATTCTTGTTGATCAGTTGTTAAATTTCTGGTATCGTTGTTGAGTGGATTTTTATATCAAGATAAATTTTATGGGCCAAAATTTACGGTATCATCTGATGACATATATTGATGAGGACAGTGAGAAACGTAAAACGTCTACTTTGGTTATGGAACCTAGAGTTTATCGCAGCCATACTAGTTGTCGTGACGAGAACGTAGGGACCTGACTAGGATGTACATATTGTAGTTATAAAACTTAGAGTCTCTCGCAGCCATACCGGTTGGCGTGGCGAGGATTCTAGATGACATGATTATAGGGTTGCATACCTTAGTTACGGAACCTGTCATTTATCGCACCTATGCTTACTGGCGTGGCAAGGATTCTGAGTGTCATGATTTCAGACAGACGTGTATGATTATCAGGTTGTATCTTAAATTGGTTCTTAAAGTATCATCTCAATACTTATCTATTTCTGTTATTCCAGGACTTGGTTCCATCGCTTCTTTTCTTTACTAGCAGTAAAGATACCTTCAGTCTTTGATCTAGTTCCTTTTGAGCTTATTTTCTTTGAGGATTCCTTGTTAGTATGATAATTAGTGACTTACAATTTTGATTGTGTCTTGTATTAGTGTTGACTGAGTGTGACTTGTTAGTTTGTAAGTGGTTCTTAGTTGAACATGGGTGCAGTAGGCATTAATCTAGAGATACCCATAGCATAGTACCTTGTAGCAATAGTTCTATGATAAGTGTTATTATAGTCAATATTGGTACTACAGGTAGAAGAAGGAGTAAGAGTATCAATGATGGTTCCAAGAGTAAGTGTCAGAATCAGCATGCCAGTCCTGGGTAGTCATTAAAATTATGTAATTGGATAATTTATATAAATAATTAAGTATCAAGGAATTATGTTAAAGATTAATAGAGCATGATGTTCAATTTGATGATTGATACCTGGTGTGTCAAGAGTAAAGAAATGTATATGCATAAAGGGTATTAATGAGTGTGCCATGGGTAGAGGAATATCAAGATTGATCATGAAAGGTATAAAGTGTATCACAGATTAGTGTAACAGTCTGTAAAAGATTAAAAGGAAAATACATATACATCAATCGAGATGAGGAACCATATACTTGCCCATGAGAGTAAAGTAAAACAGGTGTATTATAGAAGGGTACGAATAATCGTGAGTTCTAATAAGTTTGATGAGATAATCTAATGATGGAGCTAGTGTTACCATACCAATAGTGCTAGTAATTCTATATCAAGGATTATTGAGAATGGTGCTAATAACAGTGAGTACTACGTGTGATGATAGTTAGATTGGTGTATCAACTAATATAGATAGAAAATTATTAGAGAAAATACATGTGATGATAACCTTGATCATTGGAGGTAATAGTGCAAGCGATTCGGGCAGTACAATTGTAATACACAGTTGTAGACAATAGATGTATTGAGTGCACCTCGAGTATTAGAGACTGTGAGCACTTATATGTATATTTGTGGATTTATAAAATTAAAGAGTGGAAATAAATTTTAACTTTGAGAATTATTGAGGAGTTGAGATTTATGTCATTAAATTTTTAGGGTTAAAATTTTGATTCCATAAACATGGTCAAGGCTACAAAGATTTTAGAAGTGATTAAAATTTTATTTCGATGTTGAGTATCTGACTTTGAGGAGGTATATGCAAATTATTTTTAAGTTGATCGAGAAGTTAAACCTTGACGATTATTTCGAGGATTAATTTTATGGTAGATGAGAAATATGAATATTAAATATAGGAGTAGATGATATACAGGTGTAAGGATCTGATGACTTGAGCATGATAGAGATAGCACCGCAGACTGACTTGGGTGTCCATCTAGAGTTGTGTTGGGAAGAGCAGTACTTAGTATAGTGCTACACTTGGTGTGCACTGGAGTGATGGGAACAATAGTATGGACAATTATAGTAGAAACGAGAACTGACAGAGAATGTGGTACTAAAGAGGTAGAGGTATCAAACTTGGATGCATTATTATACCATGGTTATATTAGAGAATCTTGGTATCAGATTTAAGTATTAATAAGCAGGTGTATACAATGAGGATGTAATCATGGATGTTGTGGACTAAAGGTTAGTTGATAGGGATATCAAATTCCGAGTATAAATTTTTTAAATTCGTGGGAATTGTGAGGAAATGGAAACTAATTTTTTTTGAGGATATTTCAGGAATATAGTAATTTCGAAAATTTTTGAAAATTGCGACACGACAAGGTAGATTATTTCAAGATTATGTGGGTTGTTGAATTTCACTATTTATGGAAAATAATAATGTGTATGAGTAAACACTACTATGAGGACTTTAAATTTCGAGGACAAAATTTTTTAAGGAGGGTAGACTTGTCACTACCACATTTCCAGATAAGGGCATTTGTGTAATTTCACTATTCTGGATAATTATGTATTAAATTAATCTGCTGGGTTTTATAAACTATTTATATGTTGTTAGTTGTGTTGGTTTAGGTCAAGCCCTAGAACTCATTAGGACTAACCCTAATGGCTAAACACTAAACCACACTTTGAATTAGGAAGTTAAAACCCTAGAATTAGCCAACCTTAGTTAATTAAGTTTTTCATGACTTAACATAAAGGATTAGCTTAACCCTTTGCATTAGAAAAACCCTAAAACCTAGCTTTATTATAAAAGGGAGCCACCCTCAACCCTCTTTTCCTTCATGAAGAAAGAAACCCTAGCCTCCGTAAGAAAAACCATTTTTTCCCTCACCCCAAAATTCAGAATCAACCCTAGGATTTCATTTTTCCTCTTTCAAAGCAAGGGGAACGAGGAGCTTGGGTCAAGAATACTTGGAGAAGGCGAACCTCCATTGAAGAAGCCATCTTCCTAGGTAAAACCCTATTTTTATTCAATTATATTCTGTTTTCTGTTGATTATTGCCCATTAGGAAACCCCTTGTTGTATGGATCTCGATTTCGTAGGTACTACATGAAGACCTAGGAAATTCTAGGGTTTTGGTGTCCATACGTTTGGTTTCCCCAATTTTTGTGGACCCTAAATCATAGGGGTTTACATGTAGGCAGATTTCATCATACATATAGAATTGATCTTGATTTTTAGGGTTTGATTTGGGGGCATTCACTGTACAGTAAGTTTTGGGGGTTTCTCACTGTACAGTCGGGTTGAGAAGACACTGTGTGTTTTGCCAGTGGGAAGAGGGATGAGGTTTCTGTGTTGAATCGGGTTGTGTGAGAGGTGCTTGTGTAGATGAGACAGTATGTGTGAATTCAGCGTATCCATGTCAGTATACTTGTGTGCAGATTTGAATTCTCAGTGTTAATTCAATTGTGTCTACCTGTGTGTACTAGCATGTGTATTAATGCCTGTGTACTTGTGTGTGAGTTAGATATGAGTGTACCCAGAATTACCTGAGAGAGATCAGTGTGAATATGTATATGGGTGCTGTGTGTAATTCTGTAGGGTGGGCAGTAGAGTTCAGTGTGTTAATTTCTGTGTGTATATGTTACAGTGCTTGAACTTATGTGTCTGGGTGTATCAGAGATGGGGAAGAGAGTGTGTGACTGTGTATCAGTACTTCTATGTGGTGTACATTAGGACTTTGAGGGGCTGAGGATGACAGTAGGATATTAAGTGCAGGGAGGATAAGTGCCTGTGTCAGTTTAAATTCATCAGTAGCAGTATACTGTGTCCATGTATCAGAGATCTATGTAGATAGGTATTTAAATTGCTGTGTGTGAACCTAGCTAAATACCTATATATGCAGTGAATTGGGGTTGTGTGTTTGAGAGTAAAATCTGAGAGAAGGGGGAGAGAGAGAGAGCAGTGAACCCAAAACCTATGTCTCAATTAAGGATACCTGGGTGTTCAGTATACTGGGAAGATACCTATGTGTCTATGTGCAGTGAGTGGTTTAGTGAGGGAGTGTTGGTTGGACTGCAGTCCCTGATACTAAGTATCAGTGTGCAGTGAGGTTAATTCAGTAAGAAGTTACTGTGTGTGTGTATTCAGTAACTTATCTCTGTGTGTAGCTCAGAGTGTACCAGTGTGAGAACCCATATGCCAGTGTGTGTGAAACCTGTATTGTATTGTGTCAGTAACTTATAGGTGTGGTAGTGTAGGAATTATATTAATGTAAGGGGTTTAATTTGAGTATCAGTATTTGAAGTTCCTGTGGTGGGTGTCCCTGTGTTAAAAATTAGTGTATTAGCTGTGTGAACTGTGTGTGAGTATTTGGTACCTGTGTATCAGGTGTATAGCCTGTGTGTGATGTATGTGTGTGTGAGTGTTGGAGTTCAGTGTAGTATGCATTGCAGGGGTTGAGTGCCAGGAACAGGGAGTTTAGTGAGTATTATATGGGTGTCCAGGCACCTGTGAAATTGGTAAGGTGTGTGAGTTCCTATCAGTGAGCAATCTCAGAATTCCCTATTGATCCTGCCAGTAGTTAGGGTGGTATCAAAGTTTAAGCCATGTATGAGAGTCTGAACAATTTTAGAATGTGAATCTGTGAATAGTTCATAAGATCAGTAATTCTTTCTGTGAGTGAGTGAGAGGTATTGAGTATGTAGTGTGGGAGGAGGAGTGTTCCTTGACTGAGCTACCTGTGCATTGGGAATTATTGCTTGCACTCAAGGTAAACTGCAGCAGCAGTATAAGGTAGGGGTGATAGGTCAGTTCTTGTAGGCAGAACTGAGATACTAGTAGCAGCCTGGTAGGTATCCTAGGTGAGGTTTGGTTGAGGGCATGGGTTCCAGTGTGCATCAGGGCAAGTAGTACCCTTGGGTATCACTCTTTGAAATGTATCACATAAAGTATATTGTTGGTATCCTGGGAATACTTAGTGTATATGAGTTGAGGTTAGGATTTGAGTACTAGTTAATTAAGAGTTATATTTACACTAATTGCCTAGTAAGTAAATAGGGTTTAGTACCAACACAAAAGCCTGGGGTAACAAGGTTTAGACCTAGTATGGACCTAGTTAACCTAGTATGGACTTAGACATGACCTAGAGGCCTCACATTTAATTAGTTAAACATGTTTTTTCCTTTAATTCAGTATTTGACATTTATATTCCATAAATAGGTCATTGTGATCCCACTTTGGACACCGATCCTCACGCCATGCTCAGGACCACAGGCGAGTACATTCTCTGACAGTTTTTATTTTGTTGATTACTTCTATAATCTAGTTGTATTACATACTTGATTCCGACACTATGGATACACGAGTTAGCACCCTAGATCCCCATCATGAGGAGTCGTGATTGGAATCCATCGTGCTAGCTGGGGGATGGGGAACTATTAATAGATTATGTGATCATATCCAAACAATTACATGCATCATAGCTCACCCCACTTCTCACGTCGGGTGCGGCCTGACCATTTACATACTTCATAGCTGTTATATATGATTAGCCTGACCACTACATGCATCATAGTTAACCCTATGGTTAGCCTGACCTATATGAATCATAGTTAATCATATATAACCTAGTCCCAAGCCGATCACATAATATACTAATAATTTAAACACTTAGCTATATGTCTATTCTTTACTTCAGATTCACTTGTTCTAGCATTCACTGTTTATTGTTCGTTGCTAGATGCTCTATTGCCTATTTCATTTCTCCAGTACTTTACATTTCCTGTATTTCTTCTCATCTTGTATTCTTACACTGTTTATAGTTTTTGTCAATTTAATGAAACTGTTGTTAGTGCTTGTGCTTTGCTCCAATCCTGACAGGATAACATTTTTCAGAGGACCTGGAGGATCTTTGCCCCGCCCATTATGGCCCAGGATTAGAGGGAGATTTCACTCCGAAAATCCCAGAGGAGTTGCCTAGCCTAGAGGAGAACTTACCTGCTTGTACTTAGATTACTTTTTCTGCATTTATTGTTTTAGACTGAGACTGAGTTGTATTTTATTATTTGTGACTTTGTGAGGTCATCTAGACCCAGGACTTGTGTTGCACTTTTGTGATTGGTTTATATAGAACTCTTTTCCATTCTCTTCGTGCCATTATTTCTTATAGCTTGTGATTGAGTATATTTATAGAACTGTGGATTATTATCTTTGTCCTCCGTACGGAGTTGAGACTATTGACAGGATATATATTATGTTGAGACCTAGACAGCGTTCTACCGCCGATGTTGCGGCGTAGGCTGGACGTACCCACGACCCATGCCCAAATTTTGGGTGCGGGTCATGACACATCAACCCGATACTACCAAGACAGACATACACCATTCACTGACGTACCTAGTTGCACCTGCAGCACCACACTAGCATCTCAACTGATAGATCCTATCCTTTACTGATACTTGACCACCTCTGCACAACTGAAACTTGTACCTTTCTACCCAACACAAATAATCATAATACCAACATACACACTCACTCCCTAAAGAATATACTACATTACTTGTTTACTTATCACTTTTACTCTCATACACATATCTAATCCTTAACCACTAGCCCTCAGAACTAAAATTCTCACTATGATTCTCTGATACTTACTCTAACACATACCAACACACCCTACTGCTAATTTTTCTATACTGCTAACCTCTCCACACACTCAGATTATCACACTTACATGTTAAGTGCACAGATATCCCTACTACTACTGAACCCCTTCTTCTTAATGATGCAGGCACCTTCTTGCTTCATCGGTCTGTAAAATCCCAATGCACCCAATATCTTTACTCCCTTGCAAAGTTGTAGCAGTGGTTTTACATTCTTGCGCGAATTATTTCAGCTCATGCATTGTTCTGCAACATTGCTGCTACTATACAGGTCCTAATACTATTGTAAAAGCATGCAAAGTTTTCCTCTAGTTACCTACTGCTGCGGCAACTACTTCCAAGTTTTCTCTTCAAGCACACTAGCTGCAGCATTTGCTTTGCAGCAAGGCAACTTCATGCACACTAGTGCAACCCCGAACTCCCTCCATTTGTGATGCCTGTACCTGAGCCTATGAGCTTTGTAGTGTAACTGCAATAAACTCTCTCCCCCACTTCATAGTTGCTGCCACTTGATCACCAACACACCTACACACACACACAAACACACAGTCATATTGACACTCCAATCACCACACAACACAAGGCAACCTACATCTATATGTACTTATATATATATATAACATATATATATATATATATATGCACTCCTATACACACTAATGACATGAATCACACCAACACACACACACACACACACACACACACACACACACACACACACACACACACATATATATATATATATATAATACTATAGGCATTCAACCAAAAACTTGGCATGCAAATGCGAACTCTATGATACGCATCCAAATAGAATATCAAAACCCCCAATACACCACAATAATCATTCCTACATATCAAATACACTATTTTATAACTAATACAACTTGTTACAATAGGAATTAAAGAGAATTCATATAAAACATCCAAAATGAATCCCGTATCTCACCGTATCACAAGATACTATGATACGCTCTACTCGTGTCTAATTGTGGATACATATCTAGTTTCACAACCCTGATCTAAGTCTAATTAGATATAATTGGTCTCATAACACACACTTGATGTGTCAATCTTGAAATTCTTCCTAATTGGACACAAATTATCATATGGATTCCACAATACAAGTCATATGAACCTAGTTCTTGATCATATGGGTATCCCTAAACCAAAGGATGATTCCTAGTTGTTAAATGCATGAATTAAAGTCTAAATTAAGGGGTGGGTTCAAATTTATCTATTTGGAGATGGATTCCCAATAAAATACTCAATGGACATAATTAGGACACAATCTCCTTATCAATTTATCTTTCTTCAAGTGATCCTTACAATCCAAGTTTTAATGCTTCTTAGATGATGAAATTTAGAGGGAATGGTTGTGAATTAGGTTAAATTTAGTGGAGGGATGAGTCAATTTGGAGAATAACACAATTGGGGGTCTAGAATTAAAATGAGAATGAAGTGGAGAGGGAAACTTTCCTCCTTAATAGTGGGACGCCCCTTACTTCCCATCCAAGCAACACTAAATGTCCCATCAACCTCCACTAATTAGTCATGAGGAATTTAATTAGGAAGCTATATTAGGAAGCTTCTAATTCGATAGAAAACTAATCTAATCTTCTTAAATAATTAAGGGAATGGGTCTAATAGGCCTAGTCTAATATTGGGCTCAATTGTGTCATGATAAACTAATTGGTCTAAAAATAACAAGTCCAAATAAATATTGGCTAGCTCACTATTCAATAATTAAATAGCATAACACCATATAATTAATTAGTAGAACAATATATAAATATTTAATTACTAACTAATAAATATACTAAATGACAAAAATACCCTCATCTAGAAATATGGTTGTGATAAGTCTACCCCCCCTTAGAAATTTTTTTTCTCAAAATTCAAGGAAGAACTAATACTACAACAACAATCACAGCAACCAAGAAAGAACGATACCTCATGGCTCAAAGAGATAAGTGGATCGCTCGAGCATTTTAACTTTCCTCTCCCAGGTAGACTCTCCCGGAAAGTGATGCCTCCACGCGATGCATTCCAAAGGAATCATCTGGTTCTGCTGCACCTTCTTCCTGTGATCCAGAATCTCCACTGGCTGCTTTGGGTAGGTGATAGTCGAACCCACCTCGATCTTCGAGTGATCTAATACATGACTAGGATCTGTCACGTACCGTCTCAGCTGAGATACACAGAACACATCATGCACCCCCTCTAGTACAAGCATAAAGTCTAGTTTATAGGCCACTATACCGACCCTCGCAAGAATATCAAAGGGTCTGATGTACCATGGACTAAGCTTTTTGCCTACACTAACACGAATAGTACCCCATGTCAGAGAAATCTACAAGAACACCAGATCGCCAACCTAGATAAAATACAGCCTTAACACTAAACCTAAAATAAAATAATCATAAGCAATACAAACAAAATCTATACCGCAAACTTCAAAGGTCTCCGGTGGCTATCGACCCAATGCCGCTTTCTGTCCTGCGCCCCCCAAAGTTTATCTCTAATGACCTTCACCTTCTCGGCTCCATCCACAATCATCTTTGGTCCCAACAAGGCTCTCTCACCAATATTATCCTAAGATAGAAAAGTACGACATCTTCGTCCATATAAAGTCTCGAATGGTGATATCTCGATAATGGCCTGATAACTATTATTGTATGCAAACTCTACCAGGTAAAGATGATCATCCCAAAAGCCTCAGAAATCTAAAACACAAGTGCGAAGCATATCCTCGAGAGTTTGAATAGTTATCTCTGACTGCCCGTCTGTTTGTGGGTGATATACAATACTGAACTTGAGCTGGGTGACTAAGCTAGCCTGCAAACTCCTCTAGAAGTAGGATGTGAAGCAACTATCCTGATCCGAGATGATGCTCATAGGAACTCCATACAATCTAACAATTTGTCGCATATACATGTCTGCTAGCTTCTCTGTAGATGTATCCACTTTAAATGGAAAGAAGTTGGTTGATTTGGTCAACCTATCTACGATGACCCAAATTATGTCTTTACCTCCTGGAGAACGCGGAAGCCCTGAAACAAAATCCATAGTAACATGCTCCCACTTCCACTCTGAAATAGGTAAAGGCTAAAGTAAATCATCTGGCCTCTGCCTCTTTGCCTTTACCTACTGGCACATTAAATATTTGGATACAAAGCATGCCACCTCCCACTTTATACCATACCACCATACATGCTCTCTCAGATCTTTATATATCTTATTAGCACTTGGATGTATAGAGTACTGTGATCGATGTGCCTCCTGAAGAACCTCCTCGCATAATGTCCCACTTGGCACACACAATCTGGTACCGTGCCATAGTGATCCTTCCTCAGCAATAGTAAAGTCCTCGGATAATTCCATCCGAACCTGTGCTCTGATACTCCTCAGAGACTCATCGTCATACTGCATAGCTCGAATATTGTCCATTATCTCTGACTATATTTTTAGTCCCCATATATGCATCTAGACATCTAGTACAAGCACCTCAATACCCAAGCTCTCAAGATCGGCTAATAAATATTTGTCTGTAGTTAAGCACATAGCCACTGTATACCTTCTCAAGGAATCAGCGACTATATTGGCCTTCCCTGGATGGTACTGCAAAGATATGTCAAAGTCCTTCATCAACTCCAACTATCATCGTTGTCTTATATTTAGCTTTTTCTGGGTAAATACATACTTCAAGCTCTTGTGGTTTGTGAAGATCTCTATACTCTCTTTATACAAATAATATTTCTATAGCTTTAGAGCAAAGATGACAAATGCCAACTCCAAATTGTGGGTACGGTAATTCATTTTATAAGAACGTAATTGCCTAGAAGCATAAATAATTACCTTCTTATTTTGTTGTAAGACACAACCCAAACCCTTTCATGAAGCATCACTATAGATAGTGAATCTACCCAATCCTGATAGCAACGTCAACACTGGAGCTGTCATCAACCTCTTCTTCAGCTCCTCAAAAGTGGCCTGACTCTTCTCTGTCTAGACAAACTCCATATCCTTCTTTTTCAACCTAATTATTAGCTCTGCAATCCTGAAAAAGTCCTGTACAAACCTCTGATAATAACCTGCTAACCCCAAAAAACTTATGACCTCTACTACTGAACTCAGAGTAGCCCATGACTCCACTACTGAAATCTTTTTTGGGTCCACTGAGATCCCATCACCTATAGTCATATAACCAAGGAATTCAACCTCGTCAAAGAAGAACTTACACTTTGAAAGCTTGCCATAAAGCTTCTTCTTCCTGAGAGTCTCCAGAACTATCCTCAGGTGCTCCTTATGCTCCTCCGGGGTCTTCGAATACACTATAATATCATCAATAAATACCACCACAAACTTATCAAGATACTTGTGGAATACCTTGTTCATCAGTTTCATGAATACCGTTGGGACATTGGTTAACCCAAATGACATCACCATGAACTCAAACTAGCCATACCGAGTCCGAAAAGTTATCTTAGTAATATCCTCCTTCTTTACTTTTACCTGGTGGTAACCCGACCTCAAGTCTATCTTCAAAAATACCTTTGCTCTGCTCAACTGTTGAAAGAGATCATCAATCCTCAGTAGCGGATATTTGTTCTTAATAGTGAGGTTGTTCAAAGCCCTGTAGTTGATACGGACACTCACTGATCCATCCTTCTTTGGTACAAATAATACCGGAGCACCACATGGTGATAAACTGGATTAAATAAAGTATTTTTCCTATAACTTATTCACCTGCTTATTCAATTCTACTAGCTCATTGTTGTTAATTCTATTCACGTACGAAGATATCGGCTCTGCACCTGGCACCAAATCTATAAATAACTCAACATCTTGGTCTGGCGGCAAACCCGACAACTCCTAAGGAAAAATATCCAAGAATTCTGCTATCAATGGATGTGAGAACTCCTTCTCTTCCACCATTGCATGCCCCAATCTTCCGTAGGTAATCGATCATCCCCGCTAGGCATAAATTACCACAATAACACTCCCGTGGGATAATCTTTCCCATCTGGACATGATGCCGCATGAGGGTAAGTTGTGCCCGTGCAAGGCCATGATTCGAACAGGCAGTAAGATGTTTAAGCCACAGAGTCGTATAGATAGTCTGAGTGCAGTGGAATAAGAAATGAACAGGCGATTGGTAACAAGTTTACAGAGTCCTCAATAGCATAAGCATTGAATAACACAAGTATAGAAGTAAAATAAGCACTTGTTTGATATTGAACAAGTGTTACAAGCGGCTCTAGGTCAAGAGTACAAGTCGCCCAAGCCCTCTCTCTCAAAATAATAAAAGTGTGCCAAGTGGTTATATTTATGGAATGATACATAGGCGATGTTCTAACATTATGTCTTGTATATGTTCTTCAGTTCCGGTCACAACGTTCCAAGGTTTTAGAGTGAACTCCATGCCTTAGCACGCACAAAGGGGATTTTTTGCACCAAACGATATTCTCTCGCATCCTACAAGCAATCTGGTGAGTTATCAGTACATGAATGCTCTGATTGGGAGGCTTCTCGACTACTCGATAAATCCAAACACATTATATCGGTTCCGTTCACCATCTACTAAGTTATCTTTCTATTCTTGCCTTAGGATCAGTTTTATGGTATAAATTAAAAAGCCTAAATCGTATGGCAGTGCGCCATACAATATACAAAGGAACACGGAGAGACTTACCAATTTACCATTCATCCTTCCCTGTCCAAGGTAAACTAAGTTAAATAAACCACAAGCATATAAAATGAAATCCAGGGGCAATAGCATCAGCAAACACTAGTTTCGTGAGTGAGGTTCGATTTCAGGTGCACGAGTTACATAGATTACTCAGGTGTGTTACAATGGATTGCTCAGGTTGTTTAATTTATGTATAGATGCCATATACATATAATCATTCAGGTATTTCAGATTATTGGATGTGATGCAATTACTCGCACGTGGATTGGCGCTAAGTGAGGGTGACTTATCTATATGAATAGGGGTTGCTGGCATAGCCATAAAGTATATATTGTAGTCTTGAGCAAGAATGGCGTGGAACAAAAAAACACGAGCTGCTACCAGCCATCCTGCCCGAACACGAGACTACTTAGTCTTTTAGCGAGAAAAACGTACAATGAAAGAACATGAGGTGCTGCATATCATCTTGCCCGAACACGAAGACTAACAAGAATGTTTCGTCCTAATCGGATCAGCCCCAGTGCCCCAAAGACCATCCACAGGAACCCATTTAATACCTTGCACATAAGTTGTCCGCAACATACAAGTCTTGGGTCATTCCAGATTCACAATATGATATGATAATTCTTGATTCTTTTTCTGAACGAGTATTGTTCCACGAGCTATAATTCTTGCTTTACTTGACATAATTCTTATTCAGTGTTCAACTTAACTTAATGCATTCCCCTGGTTCGGGGACTGCCTTGGTGACCTAACGGTCCTGGATACTTGTAGGTTCATATTGCACAAAAGTCCTATTTTATAGTCTTCTGGCTAACTAGATGCATGCACGATATGGATAGTGTTACTAGATTATGCATAAATTTATGTGGCAAGCATTACAACGAGGCAACGAGTAAAAGTTATAATATAAGCAGACAAACATGCATTTGTTGGAAACATAAGCATAAGGAATATATTGTATAGTCTACCTTAGGACGTAAGTCTAGCCTTTACGTTTACACGGGTCCAAAGGGGTAATACGAGGAGTAAAACCGTATAGGGACATATCGAGCGACATAATTCATAAGATGTGCCATAAAAATAGGTGAAACAGTATACTACTAGGATCCATAATGATCTACTTAAGGCATAGCGAGGTCTATTTGCACGAAGCAAAGATAGCATACGAGGGTCTATTTATAAGCTAAGTTTTATTTTTATGTTCTAACACAAGAAATATAAGATGGAATTATTCTCTTAGCTAGGTGCGTTGTATTCATTATTAGTATATAGGGGGTTATTCACCTAGAGGCTAGTATGTTTCGTCCATATTTTAAGTGTGCTAGCTAAGCAAAGAAAAGTTCATCGTAGCCACCCACCTTAGCAATGATTTGCCTCGGTCGAGTAATACTCCGAGCGAGCCTTTGAAAGTCTAAGTCTGAACATCTGAAGGGCCAAGTCTAAAAATACTTTGCCTCAAATGAGTCTTCTCGCTGAGAAAAGCGGGTCAGGTCGTGCACTTGTTCCATTTTAATCGGCTGTCTGCTTGAACGGATCGAGTCATTACAATCATGGCTCCATAGATGGCATCCTCACTCTACTTGCAATCTTAAACTCTGGCTCTTCTGGTAGTCAAAATAAAACTCTGCCTCCATGATAATCTATACTAGCTTGGTGCCTACTCAACCAATCCATCCTGAGTATAATATCGTAACTCAGAAGTGGCATTACGAGTAAGTACGCGATCAACTCTCGGCCTTCCAGTATTACTCTTCGATCCTTGGAAATATCACTAATAAGGATAATGCCTTCCCCAGTCATGATCTTACAAGTCCTAGACAAAAGTTCAAACTCTAATCGATGCCTAAGAGCAAAAGATACATATACAAAAGAATGGGAAGCACTAGAATCAAATAAAGCATAAGCTGGAATATAATTAAGAAGAACTGAACCATATATCACATCTTCGACTAGTTTCTCCTTCTCAACTGTCATGGCCAAAGCTCGCCTTCGTAGTATACCTTTCTTCTGCTCCTGGTGCTAAAAAAATACAGCTATTGAATCTGTAAAAGAGTCCCCTCTGATGTCCCGCAGGTGGCCTTACTGGTGTCGATGCTCTCCCTGGCCTCCTCGAATTGGAGCCACTAGACACTCCCTCAACTGGTGGCCTGGCTCTCTACAATAGAGGCACACTCTAAGATTCATCCTGCAGACCTCCATGTATGTCCAATTATCCTACAATGAGTATACTGTGGGGCCGATTGTGCTGGTCTCTGGGCCTAGTATGCCAGCTGCGCTGGTGCTCAAAATGGTGCATGAAACTGCTGTTATTGCTTCTGGAAGGTCCTCTACTGGTGAAAATAGGATCGTTTAGCTGGACCCGCACTACTGCTAGTTCCTCCTGATGTGTCTCTCATATTTGAGATCCAAGTCATCCTCATCCCTTTGTGCATTCATTAGGATATCCTCAAATATGGCGGTACGGTTCCTTAGTGAGAGATTTGATCCCCTGATCAAACCCTTTTAGAACTTCTAGGCCTTTCCTTGAGGATTTTGTCCCTCTACAAATATGCCCTGTCTACAGAACTCTATTGCTTACTCATCTATCATTATGCTCCCCTGGACGAGGTTTAGGAACTGGGTCTCTAGAGTACTCAAAGCTATATCCGAAAAGCACTTCTCCTTGAAAAGGTCTTTAAAAGCTTTCCAAGTTAGTCCTGGCACCGCGATCCTCGGGTATGTGTGGAACCATTTCAGTGAAATATCAAACATCTGACTGCCCGCTACTTCCATATATAGGCTCTCTGGAATCTGTGCCAGCTGTGATGACCCGTTCCGTTCAAGCGGACAGCCGATTCAAAATGGTGCTAGTGCAATGATCCAACCCACTTTGCTCAGCGAGAAGACTCATTTGAGACAAAGAATTTCTATAATTGGCCCTTCTGGAGTTTAGAATTAGACATTCAAAGGCTCAATCGGAGTATCGCTTGACCGAGATAAAATATCGCTAAGGTGGGTGGCTACGATGAACTTGTCTTTACTTAGCCAGCACCCTTATAAATATGAACGATATATGCTAGTCGATAGGTGAATCACCCCCTGCATACTAATAAAAAATATAATGTACCTAACTAAGGGAATAATCTCAACTTCTATTACTTGTGTTAGAATACGAAAATAAAACTTTACTTATAAATGGACCCTCGCATGCTATATTTGCCTTGTGCAACTAAACCCCGCTATGTCTCAAGTAGATCGTTATATACTCTTCGTAGTGAACTGCCTAACTTTTTTACACTGCTTGTCCCATAGATAGTGTCGCTCGATATATCCCTTTACGATTTTACTCCTCGTACTGCCCCATAGACTATGCCAATATAAATGCTTATATTTCATATAAATGCATGCGTGCCTGTTTATATGCTAACTTGTACTTCTTACCTCATTTCAATGCTTGTCACATAATCCATGCCATGACCATGTAACACTATCCATGTCATGCATTCATCTAGTTCTCCCCGGAAGACTATCTAATAGTCGTTCCGTGCAAGTATGAACCTGAAAGTATCCGGGACCGTTAGGTCACCAAAGCAGTTCCTGAACAAGTAGATTTATGCCATGTTAATAAATCCAAGAATCATAGCTCGTGGAGCATACTCATTCTGAACAAGCATCCAAGAATCATGAATCAAAGAATCAAGAATCCAAGTGTTACTACCATATTTTTTAGGAGAGGGTATTTTGGTCATTTTATAATTAATTAAATATTGTACATGTTGTATAATTATTTATTATATTATTTAATTATTTTTAGATGTTAGTTTATTATTTTAGACTTATGTTAGTGGACCTAACTAGTTTAGTTTAGACCCATGGACCGACATTTACAATTAGTTAGAATTGAGCCCTATTAGAAGCCCATTCATTAGGAGGATAATTAATTAAATTAAACCTATTGGACTAGAACCTTTCCTTCTTAATTATTTCTTCATGAGAGTCCCCAAGGGGTATATTGGTCATTGCATAGTAGCTTGAGGGAGGGGTCAAGGGGGACGACCATATAAAGTGAGAGGGGAATTTCTCTCTCCTCTTTTTATTTCAAATCTAGATCTAAAATTTCCCTCAACCAAATTCTCTCATTCCCACATCAAATCCCTACCAAATTTCTTCCTAAATTACCATTGGAGGCTAGTAGAGCAAGGATCTAAAAAGAGAAAACAAAGATCTACAAAAAGGAGCAAGGATCTACAAGTTCGCGGTTAATTTTATCAATTTTGGAGTTGTATTCGTAATCCATCTTCCAATAGGTACAATTCAGTTTTTTTACCTTTAATTAGGTTATAAATCTGTCTTTTAACCATTAGAAACAACCCCAAATGATGAAGCTACCCATAGGAATTAGAATTAGGTTCATAGGAGGCCTATGGAAAAAGTTATGGTGTATTTTTGTCAATTTTGGGAGAATTTCGAGATTGACACATGTTGTATTTGTCAATTGGTCAATTAGACCAAATTGATATGTGTTTGATTGTTTGTGGGTAATGTCGTGTCCACAATTAGATACGTGTAGGACGTATCTCAATAATTTTGTGATACGTATTGATTTGGAGGTATTTTCTCTGACACGGGGCCTTGTGCATGTTATATTTTGACACGGACACGTAGTTCTATAATTGATGCTTTATATTATTCATAAATAGTATTTTAGACTTGCTCGTGTCCTTAGGTGTATGTTTGATTGTGTGGTGGACTCGTATCGCAAGTGTATCATAGATTTAGTGTGATACGGGTGCGATGCACTCCACGTGTTTGTTGTATTTCATTTCTAGATCCAATTTCTATTATTCGTAGCTATTGGTAATATATGTATTCATATGTATATAGATACAGTGGTGTATATATATATATATATGTATGTATATATATGTTGAGGTGAATGCTATAATATATGTGTACATATATATGTGTGTGTATATATATATATATATATATATATATATATATATATATATATATATATATATATATGAGAAGTATGTTTTATATATATACATAACTAGTTATGTATACATATGAGGATGTTTTACTAAGGATTATGTATCCATATGTTGATATGTTATGTATCTATATATATTGCGTTGTAAATAGTCATATATATTTATATAGTTGTATAGTTAGTGTATTGATATGTATATATAGGAGTGGTTATTGTTATATGCTCGTTTATATGTGTGTAAGTGGTTATATATATATATATATATATATATATATATATATATATATATATATATAATTCTAGTTATATATGTATGTATTTGTATATATATATAGGTATTTGCTTATGTGTGATAAGAGAGAGGGGCTCGGTCAGTGAGCATTCAACACTGCAGTGCAGTGAGGTAGCAACACAGTCAGGTTCACAGTAAGGACTAGCAAATGCAGCAGCAGCATGATTTAGTGCAGTACACGAGCACACTGCAATAAAGAGCAGTTGCAGCAGCCAGTTTAGCATGTACCAGTAGCAGCAGCGGCTACGCACAACAGGCAGTAGCAACACCAACTATAACAGTGTGCAGTTACACTACACAGCAAGGTAGTAGCAGTTGCACGAGCAACTGTGCAGCAACAGTAAGGAGGTTCAACACACATCACTAGTAGCAGCAATTTCAACATCGTGTGTACACAACGAGATCTAATATCAACAAAGGGGGAGGACAACTAGTTAAGTAGTTGGTTATTTGGTAAGTTAGTTCTTTAACTTATTTTGATTAAATAGTTAGTAAATAATTAGTGAGTTAGTTAACTAGTAGTAGTTAGCAAGTATCTAGAGATATAATTATTAGTAGCTTGATAGTTATCTAGTTAATTAACTATATCTATTTATACTAACTAGTATCTCTAGTTAGCACTATATATGTAGATATGTGCATGTATATATGTTTTAGTTTGTATTAGTACTTAGTGGTAGTTAGAATTTAATATTTATATTACTATATACTAGTAGTTGGTATTAGTATATACTAGAAGTTATATTAGATTGATATATATGTATTAGTATATAGTTAGATTGGGTAGCTAATGTAATACTAGAGTGACATTACCTTGAGATACCAAGGTAAGTGTCGAGATATTGAGGGATACTCAAGGTATTTGAGTTGGGTATCGAGATGGGTGTTTAGTGCTGCGATACCGAGTTGGTTCAAATCCAAGGTATCCACTTAGCATTTGTAATTAGGATTAATATATTTAATATTGATTGAATATGCATATATGATATTGTATATCTTTTGGTTGCGTATCCTGAGATACGGTATCTTTGAACTTTATAGTATCCTAGTTTAGATTATGCGGCCTAGTTTCATAGTGTATAAACTCAATATCCTAGAGTTAGACTCATACAACCTAGAAATAGGTAGTTTGACCAAGTTTGACCGGTATGACCTAGAGCTGACCTAGTTTGACTATTTTGACTTAGAAATGACTCTTTAACCTAGATGTTGACTAGTTTAACTTATTGTCATTCTGAAATCTTGTATTGATGTTATATTCCCTATCTAGGACTTCGAGGCACCATTTTGGACATCTGTGATACTGTTCATCGGACTTCAGGCGAGAACATTCTCTGATAGTTTCTTATTTATGATATTCTCTATGTCTCTTGTATCTAGTATAGATATCTTTAATTTTTTGACACGATGGTTATACGAATTGGTATATCCGGATCTCGTCATGAGATATTATTCCTTAGTATATATGGTGTATCTTGTGAAAGCCATGTTTTCTTGTTCTTCTTATACATGTACAGAAAGTAATTCTCGGAAAGATTTGCTACCTTCCTAGAGAATCCCGTGCCATAATGTACCATGGTTGGATCCACTATACCAGTAGGGGGCAGGAATTATGTAGTATAGATATGTGATCATACCCTCCTTGTATCAAGTCTTGTTCATTGAATACTGTTAATTATATACTGTACATATGATTAGCCAGGCTATTAATCTTGTATCAAGTTCTTAAGCCGATCACATATTAAAGCTGGTACTCATTCACTTGGTCATTAGTATTCTTGTTCATTGCCATATTGTTCATTCTTATATTTATTTCCAGTATTTTCTTTAGTGTATATCTCTTGTATCTATTGTTGCAACTTGTATATTCATATCTATTTACTGTTACATAGTTTATATCATTGATTAGAACTGCTGTTAGAGATGTACTCTGCTCCTTTCCTGACTGGATATATTTTTCCCAGATGACACTTAGGAGTGGTACCCTACTTATTACGGACCTCGGGATGTTGTAGGCTTAGAGACAGAGACCTTGGTTCAGGAGGGTCTCATTCTGACGAGACAAATGACCCGGGACTCATAGTTTCATAGATAGACTCTTTGTACTTGATTTGTCTCTAGCTTACACTTATTAGTTTCTCTAACTAATTTTTCATTACTTGACTCATGAGTTGTATTATGACTATTCTCTTTTTTTATCATATTTATGAGTATTTTTATCTTAGATCTGTGATTGAGTATATTTATATTATTGGTGGTATATTATATTGATTAGATAGATTATCGAAACAACGTTCTACCGCCGATGCTGCATCATGGGTTGGGCGTCATTCCCGACTTGCATCCCTATACCGGGTGCGGGTCATTACATATTTTTAGTGGTGGCCCATGCATGTCTTCGAGGTCACAATTAGTGCAATTTATAGTGGTGCTCTTATTTGGGTGCTATTACGAGCCTGTTTCAGGATATAGGATATAGGCTATAGGCTGAGAATACTCAATCACATCTAGGAAAAAAATCTTTTGATTAATTCAACTATTCTTCCTTGATATGGATATTTGATCTTTAATTGTCCTTTCTTTGACTGTCTTATATCGTGTGCTATATTGATTCTTTCCTTTCGCTTTATCTCACGATGTCGCCTAAGACTAGATCGCAGCAGGGGAGAGCAGCTTCTTTGAGGTCTGCAACTTTTCGAGGGCTTGCACCAGTCACTTCTCCAGTGATTGGAGTATTAGTTGCTTTCGGGGGTTCATATCATACTCAGAGGACTGTGCCGGCTGTATCTGAGGGACTTCCACCTTCCATGCTACCATATGCGATACGGATGTTCACACTATTTTGTGAGATATTGGAGGCGCAGGGGGCTCAGTCTGAGGTACACCAGAGGCAGACAAATGTCCTACGACAGGATATCGAGAGTTCTCATCATCTTGATTGTGCCGTAGTAGAGAGAGGAGTTCCGGTCCAGCAGCAGGTTGCTCCTCAGGTTGCTCATCTTCGACCAGGTAACATACAAGACTTCAAGAAGCTAGAGCCTAGGGTCTTCAAGGGGACGGAGGGCATCGTCTATACTGATAATTGGCTCGAGGATATTGAGCGTCTCATAAGGGTATCCCGTCTTTCTGAGGATCTAAAGGTTGAGGCTGTAGGACTTCAACTGTTCGACGTCGCCCGTACTTGGTTCAGGAATGTGCCACTTCTTGCTGACGCAGGACAGTCTTGGAAGGTATTCAAGGACCTTTTCAGGAAGAAGTTCTTTGCTCGGGCAGACATGTTAGGCTTGGGGAGGCAGTTTGAGAGTCTTATTCAGGAGAATATGTCTATGGAGGTAAATACTACAGAGTTCAGCAGGCTGAGCCAATTTATGGAGTATTTGGTGAGACATCCAGAGGTTTGAGCTATTTATTTTTGTGAGAGTCTAAACGGGAAAGTGAAGATCCTTATTCTGTCTTTTTATGAGACCTACTCGGAGATACTTGCGGAGGCACGCAAGGTTGAGCGGGAGTTGGGTTTGAAGCCCAAGAGATCGTAATTTTTTCTTGGGGCTAACAACACCACAGTAACTTCTAAGCATCCTTATTTCCAATCTAGGCCTTTTCAGCAGCCGCAGTAACAACAAACTCCAACTAGGGCACCATTTTACCAGGTACTACAGCCACAGAGACAGTTACAACAAGCTTTCTACCACTACTGCAAGAAGCCCGGCCACATCTGGCAAGTTTGTAGGAGGAGGTTAGGGTTTTACTTGTATTGTGGTACTAAGGGACATCAGCTGAGAGAGTGTCCTTCCAATCCTCATCGTGCAGTTCAGGGAGCAGCTCCAGCTCCGAGGACACAAGCCAGACCACTGCAGTACAGCCGAAGGGATCGTCGCTTCCAATCCAGCAGCAGCGTTATACCTAGTACCAACATCAGGGAGGTGAACATCAGGGACGAGCGTTTGCTATGACAGTCAAGAAGGTCGAACCCACCAGAGATATCATTGCAGGTTCTGTTCTTCTTGATTCTATTCCAGCTTTAGCTTTGTTTGATAGTGGTTCTTCCCATAGTTTTATATATATTTCTTTTGCTCTAAAGCATGGTTTGGTAGTTGAGTCTTTGCTTAGGACTTGCAAGATCATGACCAGTGGAGGTATTATCCTGGTTAATGATATTTGCAAGGATCAAAGAGTTACTCTGGGTGGTCGGGAGCTGAGTGAGTGTCTACATATAATGCCACTTTCGAGCTACGGTATTATACTCGGGATGGATTAGTTGAGTAGGCACCGTGCTAGTATATATTATAGAGAAGGTAGAGTTTTGTTTGGCCCACCAGGAGAGCCAGAGTTTGAGTTTGCTATAGGAACTATAGAGAATGAAGAAGTTATTATATGTGGAGCTATGGTGGAAGATAAGGAGTTGCCGCATCCGTTGATAGCAGAGTTCTTAGATGTATTTCCTAATAAATTGCCAGGATTGTCGCCAGATCGAGATATTGAATTCTCTATAGACTTGGTGCCAGGTATAGATCTAATTTCATAACATGTATATAGAGTAAACAACAGTGAGCTGGTCGAGCTGAAGAAGCAGGTGGACGAGTTACAGGATAAGGGGTTTATTAGATCGAATTCTTTACCAAGGGGAGCCCCTGTATTATTTGTATCGAAGAAGGATAGATCAGTGCATATGTGTATTGATTACAGGGTATTGGATAATCTCACTATCAAGAATAAATACCATTTGCTATGGATTGATGACTTGTTCGATCAGTTGAGTGGTGCGAAAGTATTTTCTAAGATAGATTTGAGATCAGGATACCACTAGGTAAAAGTGAAGCTGGAGGACATACCGAAGACTGCTTTTAGAACTCGGTATGGTTATTATGAGTTTATGATAATGTTGTTTGGGTTGACTAATGTCCCAACGGTATTTATGAATTTGATGAACAAGGTGTTCCATCAGTACCTTGACAAGTTTGTGGTTGTGTTCATCGATAACATACTCATATACTCGAAGACACCGGAGGATCACGAGGAGCATTTGCAGATTGTGTTGGATGTGCTGAGGAAGGAGAAGCTGTATCTGAAGCTGTCCAAGTGTTAGTTCTTCCTGGACAAGGTGGATTTCTTAGGACATGTTGTGACTGGTAATAGGATTTTAGTGGATCCGAAGAAGATCACAGTAGTGGAGTCTTGGAAGACCCCAAGTTCAGTAGCAGAGATCAGAAGTTTCTTTGGATTGGCTGGCTACTATAAGAAGTTTGTGTAAGATTTTTCAAGGATTGTTGAGCCAATGACCAGACTCACCAGGAAGGATATAGAGTTTTTTTGGACATAGGATTACTATGTTGCTTTTAAGGAATTGAAAAAGAGGTTAACGTTGTTCCTATTTTGATATTGCCATCAGGGTCTGGAGGTTTCACTATTTGTAGTGATGCATCGGGAAAAAGATTTGGGTTGTGTTCTTCAGCAAAATGGACAAGTAATTGCCTATGCATCCAGGTAATTGCATCCTCATGAGAAGAACTATCCTACCAATGATTTAGAGTTAGCAGCAGTCATCTTTGCCCTAAAATTATGAAAATACTATTTGTACGGAGCGCGTGTGGAGATCTTCATAGACCACAAGAGCTTAAAGTACGTTTTTACCCAGAAGGAGTTAAACTTGAGGCAGCATCGGTGGCTAGAACTAATAAAGGATTTTGACATATCTTTACAATATCATCCTGGAAAAGCTAATGTAGTTGCCGATGCCTTGAGCAGGTATCCGGCAGCTATGTTGTTGACGTAGGATCGGTATTTGTTGGAAGAATTAGAGAGTTTGGGAATTGAGGTGATAGTTCCTGGTTTTGCTATGCAGATATGGGGGTTGTAGATACACTAAGAGTTGATGTACAGGATCAAGGCAACCCAGTTGAGGATTTATCTTTAATGAGCATCAGAGCTCAGGTGAGAGCAGGATTGGAGGATGATTTCACCATTATTGAGGATGGTTCTTTGCAGCATGGTATTAGATTGTGTGTTTGTCAGTACCATATTTTCTAGTAAAAGGTATTTTGGTTATTTTATAATTAATTAAATATTATGCATGTTAAATAATTATTTATTATATTATTTAATTATTGTTAGATGTTAGTTTATTATTTTGGACTTATGTTAGTAGACCTAACTAGTCTAGATTAGATCCATGAACCAATATTTACAATTAGTTAGAATTGAGCACAATTAGAAGCCCATTCATTAGGGGGATGGTTAATTAATTTAAATCCATTAGACAAGAACCTTCCCTCCTTAATTATTTTTTCATGAGAGGCCCCATGGGGTATATTGAATATTATATAGTAGCTTGCGGGAGGGATCAAGGGGGGCTGGCCTATTTAAAAAGAGGAGAAAATTTCTCTCTCCTCTTTTCATTTTAAAACTAGATTTATAATTTCCTTCAACCAAATTCCTTCATTCCAACATCAATTCCCTACCATATTTCTTCCCAATTCCTTCCCAAATTACTATTGGAGGATAGTAGAGCAAGGATCTAGAAGGATAAAGCAAGGATCTATAAAAATGAGCAAGGATCTACATGTTGAAGGCCAATTTTACCAAATTTAGAGGTTGTATTAGGAATCCATCTCCCAATAGGTATAATTAAGTTTTTTTCCCCTTTAATTAGGTTCAAAATTTATGTTTTAATCATTAGGAACCACCCCATATGATAAGACTACTAATATAAATTGTAATTAGGTTCATAGGAGACCTAGGGAGGAAGTTATGGTGTGTTTTGTGTCAATTTTGGGAGAAGTTTGAGTTTGACACATGTTGTGTTTGTCAATTGGTCAATTAGACCAAATTGACATGTGTTTGATTGTTTATCGCTAGTGTCGTGTCCCCAATTTGATACGTATAGGTAGTATCCCTATAAATTGGTGATACGTGTTGATTTGAGAGTTTTCCTCCGACACGGGGCTTTATGCATGTCATATTTTGACACGGACACATAGACGTGTGTTGGAATCTTCATATTGTTCATATATATTATTTTAGACTTGCTCGTGCCCTTCAAGGTATATTTGGTTGTGTGGTGGACTCATATCACAAGCGTATCATAGATCTAGTATGATAGGAGTACGATGCACTCCACGTGTTTGTTGTATTACATTTCTAGATTTAATTTCCATTATTTGTAGCTATTGGTAATATATGTATTCGTATATATATATATATATATATATATATATATATATATATATATATATATATATATATATATATAGTATGTATATATTTGTATGTATGTTGGTTGTTAGGTATATGTATATAGATATCTATACATATAGGTACGGATATATGTATGTAGATGTATATATACTAGCGTATCAAGTATCTATATGCATATGTGTTTATATATATATATATATATATATATATATATATATATATATATATATATATATATATATAGGTGAGTATATATATATATATATATATATATATATATATATATATATATATAGGTGAGTATACATATATATGTATATTTCAGTGTAGATATACACATAGGTGTTGTGCTTGTGTGTGAGTTGTATTGAAAAGAAGGGGGCACGGGACAGTGAACTAGTACATTCTTTCAGCAGTGTGTGAGCAGCAGCAGTTGCACTGCATCTCATCACAATCAGTGCACTGCTCGAGGCAGTGAGCAGTGCCATAACAACAACGAGCAGCCTTATTTATTGAGCACCAACAACAGCAACAAATGCAGTAGTTGCAGCAGCAGCAGCTAGCTGCAATTTGCAGCGAAGTAGCAACGCAGTAGCTGCAACAGCAGCAGATACAAGCTACACCAGCAGCAGCAAATGCAATAGTCGCAGCAGCAGCAGCTACACCAGGAATAGCAATAATGAATGAAGGACCAGTAAGCATCAGCGAGTCGCAACAGGATCCCGAGTGCACAGTCATCAACAGCAATAGGCAGCAGAGTATTAGCATATTCAGTAGGTAAATTCATAGTTTGTTATTGTTATTAGTTAGTTAGCTTAGTAGTATAGTTAGTCAATTGTTAATAGTAGTTTAGCTAGTTTAAATAGTTACCTAGTTTAGTTAGTAGCTGTAGGTATGTACTTGTGATTGAATAGTCAGATCTATACATATATACTTATGTATCTCTAAGTTATCTATATGTAGGTATGTATATGCATGTATATATGTTTTAGTAGTTAATGATTAGTTTGGTAGTTGGTATTGATATAGATATTAGTATATACTAGTAGTTGGTATTAGTATATCGTAGTAGTTTATATTAGATTGATATATACATATTAGTATATAATTAGTGGGGTAGTTAACTATATGCTAGAGTGACATTACCTTGAGATACCAAGGTAAGTGTCAAGGTATTAAGGATACTCAAGGTATTTAAGTTGAGTATCGAGATGGGTGTTCAGTGGTGTGATACCGAGTTGGTTCAAAGCCAAGATATCCACTTAGCATTTGTAATTAGGATTAGTATATTTAAATTTGATTGAATATGCATATATGATAATTTTATATCTATTGGTTGTGTATCCTGAGATACGGTATCTTTGATCTTCATAGTATCCTAGTTTAGCTAGTGTGACCTAGTTTATAAGTATATGAACCTATTATCATAGGAATAGACTCATGCAACCTAGAAATAGGTAGTTTGACCAAGTTTGACCAGTTTGACTTAGAGTTGACCTAGTTTGATAATTTTGACTTAGAAATGACTCTTTGACCTAGATGTTGACTAGTTTAACTTATTTTAATTCTGAAACCTTGTATTGATATTATATTTCATATATAGGTCTTTGAGGTACCGTACCAGACATCTGTGATACCGTTTACCGGATTTCATGCGAGTATATTCTCTGATAGTTTATCATTTATGATATCCTCTATATTCCTTGTATCTAGTGTCGATATCCTTGATTTTCTTGATATGATGGTTATACGGATTGGTATATCTGGATCTCGTCATGAGATATTATTCCTTGGTATGTATGGTGTATCTTGTTCAAGCCTTGTTCCTTGTTCTTCTTGTACCTATACAGACATAATTTTCGGGGAGACTTGCTACCTTCCTAGATAATCCCGTGTCATGATGTACCATGGTTGGATCCACTATAATAGTCGGGGGTGCAAAGTATTTTAGTGTAGATATGTGATCATACCATTCTTGTGCATGTCTTGTTTCTTATGAGTGTTGGTCATACACCACACGTATGACTAGCCAGAACCTTATCCTTGTGCAAGTTTCTTGTGCAAGTTCTCAAGTCGATCACATGTTAAAGCTAATACTCACTGTCATGATCCGCACCCGGAATTTGGGCATGAGTCATGGGTACGTCCAGCCTACGCCGCAGCGTCGACGGTAGAACGCTGTCTAGGTCTCAACATATAATATATCCTGTCAATAGTCTCAACTCCGTACGGAGGGCAATGATAAATAATCCACAGTCTATGATATACTCAATCACAAGCTATAAGAATAATGGCACGATGAGAATAGAAAAGAGTTCTATTAAAAACCAACCACAATAAATCCAACTCAAATCCTGGGTCTAAATGACCTCACAAAGTCACAAATAATAAATACAACTCAGTCTCAGTCTAAAACAAAAATACAGAAAAAGTAGGCTAAGAGCAGCCAGGTACGTTCTCCTCTAGGCTAGGCAACTCCTCTGGGATTTCCGGGGTAAAATCTCCCTCTAATCCTGGGCCATAATGAGTGGGGCAAAGATCCTCCAGATCCTCTGAAAAATGTTATCCAGTCAGGATTAGAGCGAAGCACAAGCACTAACAGCAGTTTCACTAAATTGACAAAATCTATAAACAGTGTAAGAAATACAAGATGGAAATAAATGCTGGAAATGTAAAGTACTGGAGAAAATGGAAATAGGCAACAGAGCATCTAGCAATGAACAATAGACAGTGAATGCTAGAACAAGTGAATCTGAATAAAATAGACATCTAGCTAAGTGTTTGAATTATCAGTTTATTATGTGATCGGCTTGGGACTAAATCAGGCTGGTTATATATGATTAACTATGATTCTTGTAGGTCAGGCTAACCATATGGTTAGCTATGATGCATGTAGTGGTCAGGTTAATCATATATAACAGCTATGATGCATGTAAGATGGTCAGACCGCACCCAACGTGAGAAGTGGGGTGAGCTATGATGCATGTAAGATGGTCAGACCGCACCCAACGTGAGAAGTGGGGTGAGCTATGATGCATGTAAAGGAGTTGGATATGATCACATAATCTACTAATAGTTCTCCATCCCCCAGCTAGCACGATGGATTCCAATCACGACTCCTCATGATGGGGATCTAGGGTGCTAACTCGTGTATCCACAGTATCGGAATCAAGTATGTAATACACTACAATTTATAGAAGTAATCAACAATGAAAACTGTCAGAGAATATACTCGCCTGTGGTCCTGAGCAAAAATGTGAGGATCGATGTCCAAAATGGAATCACCAAAACCTAAATATAAAATATTAACATTAAAGAATGATTTGAAGTGTTATACATGTGCAACTAGCTAATTGTGATATTTCTAGGCCATGTCTAAGTCCCACTAGATTAATCTAGTCAATACCTTGCTAACTAGGTTTTCTGGTCAATCTAGTCATTACTAGACTTATACTAACTAATACTTAGTTAATAAGGCAACACTAGGTGCTACTAATATGTATAACTCATATATACATATTGGTATCAAGTATTTAACTTAATTATATGAATCTTACTTAACTATAAACTAATACTTAACTTTTAACTGATGCTAACTTAATAATTAACTGATACTAACTTAGGACTAAAGTTCTGACACCCCAAGCAAACACATACCTGTACAAGCAAATTTCAATTGCTGAAAACCCCCTACTGATACGCAACTTATTATACTTACTACCCCTTAACCCAAATAACTGATACACACCTCATCCCACACTCGCACTGATTTACATAGGCATACACAGGAACTGATACACTACACACAGTTAAATTATTGATACACATACACTCTGTACCATAGAAACTAATAGATTACTGATACACTACTCTCTGCACTCTCACTCATCTACACACTAAATCCACACTGCACACAGACACTTACCTACACCTCTCACTGAAACCAATCACTATACCCAATACTGATACTGAAGCACTAGGGAATATACTGATTTACATTGGCTCAATATACTGATGTACTGAACCACATAGGTATGCCTCTAACCTCACTGCACACACACAAGCCACACAGCTCACTGAAATCTGATACACTACAAAACTGCTACTCACTAACACAGAGACTCACACCCATACTGCACACAGCTCTTTCCTTGCACACTGCCCTCTCTAACTGATACACAGGCAAAAATCTGTACACACACTGGCACAGTTCAAATACTGAACACCTCACAGTTTATACAGTCTGAAGTTGTTCAGACTTCACCTGCATTGAGACTAGCCTATGGCTACTAGCAGGAACAACAGATAATAGGACTTGTTCACTGATACATTCAGTTTTCACACCCAGATACATATTCTGATGCATCACATACACAGCCAAATACAAAGTCCTACCCATCCTGCAGTGCCCATCTGAACCTCATACCACTATTCAGTTCCCTGAAGAAGTGCCTACCCAAGACTTGCCTTCATAAGCCCAAGTCTGCAAAACCCCTTACACTTCACACATGATATTCATTGGTACGCTCCTACACAGACCCACAGTACACCATATTAACATCTACAACAATACTCACCATATTATGATGCACCCTCTCACTGCAGGTATAACTGAGCACTACTATGCTTGCTTGCATAGACTTAGTTCTCCCAATTTCTTGCACATACCTGTGTACTACAGGCCTATCCCCTTCTATTGATTCACACTGAACCCGACCCCTCTCAACACAGGCATATCACTACACACTACTTCTACACACAGAATAACATTGTAACTTACACACAGATATACACACAGCACTAAAAACTATCAGTATACACACACACACGAACCTGGGAATCTGCAGAGACACACACACACTGGACCACACTAACACTCAGGTCTGATACCCTGAACTCCACACACAGGAAATACACTGATCTGAACAGGGTCTAACTGATACACAACACTATGCACAGCACATTTAAGTCCCCACTGTGCACAAAACTTCCCAATACACAGAATTTTGCACAGTGAACTCCCTCTCCCCTTGGTGTATTTCCTTCTCCCAAACACACAATTATATATATATATGTATGTATAAATATATACATATGTATCATACATCAAAACATGCAACATTAGAATAGGTTAGATAGGTGTTCATCCTTCTTGGCATTTCCTCAAACACATAACGTGCTGAATTCATATCCCACATTATTAATCATGAATACCCAACCCAAAATCCTAAAAACCGAGATCTAACCTACATATATGTAATATGATCAGCCTACCTACAAACCCTAGGGTTAGGGTTCACAAAATATGGGATAATCCAAATGTAGGGACACCCAAAACCCAAATTCTAAACCCTAAACCGAAACTACACAGCAGGGTGGGTTCCTAATGGCCATTAACATCTGAAAACAAAAATTAAATGAATAAAAATTGGGTTCTACCTGTAGGGATGGTTTCTCCAATGGAAGTTCTTCTTCCCCAAGGCTTTTTGACCCAAGTTCCTTGCTTTGGAGGAGGAAAAGGGGTCTCCTAGGGTTTGATCTCGAAATTTGGGTGGGGAGATGGTTTTTCTTGATGGAGGCTAGGGTTTCTCCTTTCTACATGAAGGAAGAGAGGGTTCCCTTTTATATTAAGGCTCAGTTAGGGTTTCTAATGCATAGTCTAGGTTTAACCCCCAGGTTAGGTCAATAGGAACTTAACTAATTAAGGTTTAGTCAGTCTAGGGTTTGAGGTTCAACCTACAATTTGAATTCTAGGGTTTCTCTAGAATTAGGTTTACAATTAGGGTTTAGTCATTAGGGTTTGACCTAATGGGTTCTAGGGCTTGACCTAAAATCAAATATTATTAACAACATATAATTACTTTATAAAACTCAGCAGATTAATTAAACACATAATTAACCAAAATAGTAAAATTACCCAAATGCCCTTACCTGGAAAAGTGGTAGTGACAAGTCTACCCTCCTAAAAGAAATTTCGTCCTCGAAATTTGGACTGAACAGAACAAGAATAAAATCAGAAAGGGATATACCTCAAGTCTAGAAGAGATACGGGTATAGCTCGCGCATTTCGTCCTCTCTCTCCCAGATCGACTCCCCTGGAGAGTGATGTCTCCATGCAACACGAACCAAAGGAATAGTTTGGTTCCGCAACACCCTCTCTCTGCGGTCCAAGATCTCTACGGGCTGCTCGGGGTAGCTGAGTGTCGGACTAACCTCAATCTCCGAGTGATCCAGTACATGATTAGGGTCTGCCACGTACCGTCTCTGTTGCGACACGTGGAACACATCATGCACTCCCTCTAATGCAGGCGGCAAGTCCAGTCTATATGCCACTGCACCTACCCTCGCAAGAATGCCAAAGGGCCCGATGTAGCGTGGGCTAAGCTTCCCGCCTCGACCAAAACGAATCGTGCCACGCGTCGAAGAAATTCGTAGGAATACTAAATCGCCAACCTAAACCAAAACAGTCTCAACACGCAGTCTAAACAAACAAACACAAGTCAGAAAAATACAATCTATACCTGAAACTCAAGGGGTCTACGGTGGCTGTCGGCCCAATGCCGCTGTCTGTTCTGCGCCACTCGCAGTCTGTCTCTGATGAGTTTCACCTTTTCTGCTGCATCCACGACCATTTCTGGTCCTAGCAAGGCTCTCTCTCCAACGTCGTCCCACGATAGCGGTGTACGACACCTCCGTCCATAAAGAGCCTCAAATTGTGACATCTCGATGTTGGCCTGGTAGCTGTTGTTGTAAGCAAACTCTACCAGGTGCAGATGATCCTCCCAAGAACCTCCGAGATCTAAAACGCAAGTACGTAGCATATCCTCGAGAGTCTGAATAGTCCGTTCGGACTGCCCGTCTGTCTGGGGGTGATATGCGGTACTGAACTTGAGCTGAGTGCCCAAGCTAGCCTGCAGATTCCTCCAGAAGTGGGAAGTGAAACGACTATCCCGATCCGAAACGATGCTCGCAGGAACTCTATGAAGCCTAACAATCTGTCGCACGTACATCTCTGCTAGCCTCTCTGTCGACGTGCCCACCTTGAAAGGTAAGAAATGGGCTGATTTGGTCAACCTGTCCACGATGACCCAAATCGCGTCCTTCCCTCCTGGAGAACGTGGAAGCCCTGAAACAAAATCCATGGTCACGTGCTCCCATTTCCACTCTGGGATCGGTAAAGGTTGAAGCAAACCACCTGGCCTCTGCCGGTCTGCCTTTACCTACTGGCACACTAGACACCGGGATACGAAGCGTGCTACCTCGCGCTTCATTCCATACCACCATACGTGCTCCCTTAAGTCTCGATACATCTTGTTGGCACTGGGATGCATCGAGTACTGAGAGCGGTGTGCCTCCTGCAAAACCTCCTCGTGCAGCTCCCCGCTCGGTACACACATCCTCGTGCCGTGCCATAAGGAACCATCATATGCGATAGTAAAGTCGTCTGACAATCCTATCTGAACTTGTGCCCTGATACTCCTTAGAGCCTCATCATCGTACTGCGCAGCTCTGATCCTGTCCATCAGCTCGGACTGTATCTGCAATCCCCACATCTGAATCTCAGTACCGGGAACTAATACCTCAATCTCCAAGCTCTCCAAATCAGCCAACAAATGTCTATCTGTCGTCAAGTACATAGCCATCGGATACCTGCTCAAGGCATCGGCGACTACGTTGGCCTTCCCTGGGTGGTACTGCAATGAGATGTCGAAGTCCTTCATCAACTCCAACCACCTCCTCTGCCTCATGTTCAGCTCCTTCTGTGTGAACACGTACTTCAAGCTCTTGTGGTCTATAAAGATTTCCATACGCTCTCCGTACAGGTAATGTTTCCACAGTTTTAGAGCGAAGATAACTGCTGCCAACTCCAGATCGTGGGTGGGGTAGTTCTTTTCATGAGGGCGTAACTGCCTGGAAGCATAGGCAATTACCTTCCCGTGCTGCTGAAGAACACATCCCAGACCCTTCCCTGAAGCATCACTGTAGATGGTGAAACCACCTGTCCCTGCTGGCAACGTCAAAATTGGAGCTGTCGTCAACCTCTTCTTCAGCTCATCAAATGCAGCCTGGCACTCCTCCGTCCAGACAAAATCCACATCCTTCCTAGTCAGTCTGGTCATCGACGCTGCAATCTTGGAAAAATCTTGTACAAACCTCCTGTAGTATCCTGCTAGCCCGAGAAAACTCCTGATCTCAGCTACCGAACTGGGGGTAGCCCACGACTCCACTGCCTCGATCTTCTGGGGGTTAACCGAGATTTCGTCACCCGATACCACATGCCCAAGAAATTTGACCTTGTCAAGGAAGAATTCACACTTAGAGAGTTTCCTGTACAGCTTCTCCCTCCTGAGAGTCTCTAAGACCAACCTCAGGTGCTCTTCGTGTTCCTCCGGGGTCTTGAAATATACAAGAATATCGTCGATGAACACTACCACGAACTTGTCAAGGTATTGGTGGAACACCTTGTTCATCAGGTTCATGAATACTGCCGGTGCATTGGTTAAACCAAATGGCATCACCATGAACTCAAACTGGCCGTATCTGGTCCGAAAAGCTGTCTTCGGCGTGTCTTCTCTCTTTACCTTCACCTGGTGATAGCCTGACCTCAAATCTATCTTTGAAAACACCCTCGCCCCGCTCAACTGATCGAAAAGATCATCTATCCTCGGCAGCGGGTACTTGTTCTTGATAGTGATATTGTTCAAAGCTCTATAATCAATGCACATGCGCACCGTGCCGTCCTTCTTTGGTACGAACAATACCGGAGCTCCCTATGGTGATGAAGCGGATTTGATGAAGCCTTTGTCCTGCAGCTCCTCAACTTGCTTTTTCAGTTCTGCCAGCTCGCTGTCGTTGACTCTATAGACATGTTGCGAAATGGGCTCCGCTCCTGGAACCAAGTCTATAGAGAATTCAACATCTCTGTCTGGCGGCAAGCCTGGCAACTCCTCTGGAAATACATCCAGGAACTCCGCTATCAGAGGGTGTGGCAACTCCTCTTCTTCTGCCCTGGCTCCGCAAAATGTGCCCCTGCTCTGTTCCGCTGCTCCTCTGACGACCTCAAACTTCGGCTCTCCTGGTGGTCTAAATAATACTCTGCCTCTATAACAGTCTATAGTAGCATGATGCCTACTCAACCAGTCCATTCCGAGTACAATATCGTACCCCGGAAGTGGCATGACGAGTAAGCTCACGCTCAACTCTCGGCCTCCTACTGACACTCTCCGGTCCTTGCAGTGATCATGGACTAGGATAATACCTCCACCAGTCGTGATCTTGCAAGTCCTAGCTAATGGTTCTGTGTCTAAATGATGTCGAAGTGCATAAGATACAGACACAAAACTATGGGAAGCGCCAGAGTCGAATAAGGTAAATGCGGGAATACAATCGAGAAAAACTGAACCTGTGATCAAGTCTCCTGCTGGCTCGATCTCCTCGACTGTCATGGCGTACGCTCGCCCCTGGGGTACACCTATCTGCTGTTGGTGCTGGGCAAACTTCTGATGTTGTGGTGGAAGTGGTCCCCTCTGTTGTTGGCCTCCTGGTACGGTAGGTACCCTGTCTGGTCCTCTCTGGGCGGCTGCTCCACCCTGACCTGAACGAATCGTAGGGCAATCCTTCAGCGGGTGTGTCGTCGATCCACAGGATAGACATGAGCCCAATCTCTTCCTACAGATATCTCTAGTATGTCCCATCTTCCCGCAGTAAGCACACTAGATGGCGGGCTGGTTCTGTCTCTGTTGCTGCTGCTGGACCTGCCCTCGGGCTGGTGCCTGATGCTGCTGCTGAAAGGGCCTTTGCTGTTGCTGCTGAAAGTGTGGACGCTTGCCCGGTCCCGTACTACTGTTTGCTCCTCCGGAACCATCGCGTCCCCTCTTGGGCCTGAGGCCCAAGTCGTCCTCGGCTACTTGGGCATCCATCAATATGCCCTCGTAGGTAGCTGTGCGACGTCCCGACGTGCGAGACTTGATCTCCCTTGTCAGCCCCTTTCTGAATTTTTGGGCCCTGTCCCCCGGATCTCTAATCATCGATGGCGCGAAGCGGCTCAGGCGGGAAAACTTTGCGGCATACTCATCGACGGACGAGCTCCCCTGGGCTAAGTCATGGAACTGACTCTCCAAAGCTCCCAGGGCAACATCAGGAAAGAACTTCTCCTTGAAGAGCTCCTTAAAATCCTCCCAAGTGAGTCCCCTGCGCAAGAGTCTCGGCTCCATGCGAAACCACGTCAAGGCAATATCGAACATCTGGCTGCCAGCGGCCTCGATCTGAAGGGCCTCTGGAAGCTGTGCCAAGCGTAAGTTCCTCTCGATGTCCTCTAGCCAATCATCGGCGTAGAGTATCCCTTCTGTTCCCTTGAACTCCCGAGGCATCATCCTCTTGAAATCCACAATGGTGCCCGGCCTCTGGTGGTGCTGATCAGGACGCTGCTGCTGAGTAACTCTCTCCACAGCCTGGAGAGCCACTTGATGAGCATTCTCCATGTTCACCCTCATCATCTCTGTCTGGGCCTGATGTGCCTCAGCCTGCACTCTTTGGGCCTCTGCCGACGTCCTCTGGGCATCGACCATCCCCTGAATCAAGGCGAACATCTGTGCCCCATCGACGGGCACACCTCCTGGATGCTGAACTGGTGGTGGTGGTGCCGTCGTAGCTGTGGGGACCCTCTGAACAGGTGGTGGAGGACCCCCGAATGCTGCAGACACTCCCACATGTACTGGAGATGTAGGAGGTGCTGCAGATGTCTGTCCGGCAGGGCGAGAGAGGGCAGACCTCTCTGAATCTGCTGCTCCAAGTCTCTGGGACCTTCTCGGCGGCATCCTGAAGACAGATCGAAAGATTAAATTAAGGCAATAGATACGATATCATCAAGGAAGGACAAAAATTCTAAAGGAAAGATCATTAAGAATATTATCATAAGAATCAGAATTTCCTAATTGTGATTGAGCATACCCTCGGCCTAATTCCTATTTCCTAAAACAGGCTCGTAGTCATACTCTAAGCGAGCACCACTACGATATCGCTCTAATGCGAACCTATTGACTAGACCTGCATGGGCCACCACTAAAAATGTGTTACGACCCGCACCCGGAATTTGGGCATGAGTCGTGGGTACGTCCAGCCTACGCTGCAGTGTCGGCGGTAGAACGCTGTCTAGGTCTCAACATATAATATATCCTGTCAATAGTCTCAACTCCGTGCGGAGGGCAATGATAAATAATCCACAGTCTATGATATACTCAATCACAAGCTATAAGAATAATGGCACGATGAGAATAGAAAAGAGTTCTATTAAAAACCAACCACAATAAATCCAACTCAAATCCTGGGTCTAAATGACCTCACAAAGTCACAAATAATAAATACAACTCAGTCTCAGTCTAAAACAAAAATGCAGAAAAAGTAGTCTAAGAGTAGCCAGGTACGTTCTCCTCTAGGCTAGGCAACTCCTCTGGGATTTCCGGGGTGAAATCTCTCTCTAATCCTGGGCCATAATGAGTGGGGCAAAGATCCTCCAGGTCCTCTGAAAAATGTTATCCAGTCAGGATTGGAGCGAAGCACAAGCACTAACAGCAGTTTCATTAAATTGACAAAATCTATAAACAGTGTAAGAAATACAAGATGGAAATAAATGCTGGAAATGTAAAGTACTGGAGAAAATGGAAATAGACAACAGAGCATCTAGCAACGAACAATAGACAGTGAATGCTAGAACAAGTGAATCTGAATAAAATAGACATCTAGCTAAGTGTTTGAATTATCAGTTTATTATGTGATCGGCTTGGGACTAGATCAGGTCAGGCTAACCATATGGTTAGCTATGATGCATGTAGTGGTCAGGTTAATCATATATAACAGCTATGATGCATGTAAGATGGTCAGGCCGCACCCAACGTGAGAAGTGGGGTGAGCTATGATGCATGTAAAGGAGTTGGATATGATCACATAATCTACTAATTGTTCTCCATCCCCCAGCTAGCACGATGGATTCCAATCACGACTCCTCATGATGGGGATCTAGGGTGCTAACTCGTGTATCCACAATGTCGGAATCAAATATGTAATACACTACAATTTATAGAAGTAATCAACAATGAAAACTGTCAGAGAATGTACTCGCCTGTGGTCCTGAGCAAAAATGTGAGGATCGATGTCCAAAATAGAATCACCAAAACCTAAATATAAAATTTTAACATTAAAGAATGATTTGAAGTGTTATACATGTGCAACTAGCTAATTGTGATATTTCTAGGCCATGTCTAAGTCCCACTAGATTAATCTAGTCAATACCTTGCTAACTAGGTTTTCTGGTCAATCTAGTCATTACTAGACTTATACTAACTAATACTTAGTTAATAAGGCAACACTAGGTGCTACTAATATGTATAACTCATATATACATATTGGTATCAAGTATTTAACTTAATTATATGAATCTTACTTAACTATAAACTAATACTTAACTTTTAACTGATGCTAACTTAATAATTAACTGATACTAACTTAGGACTAAAGTTCTGACACCCCAAGCAAACACATACCTGTACATGCAAATTTCAATTGCTGAAAACCCCCTACTGATACGCAACTTATTATACTTACTACCCCTTAACCCAAATAACTGATACACACCTCATCCCACACTTGCACTGATTTACATAGGCATACACAGGAACTGATACACTACACACAGTTAAATTATTGATACACATATACTCTGTACCACAGAAACTAATAGATTACTGATACACTACTCTCTGCACTCTCACTCATCTACACACTAATCCACACTGCACACAGACACTTACCTACACCTCTCACTGAAACCAATAACTATACCCAATACTGATACTGAAGCACTAGGGAATATACTGATTTACATTGGCTCAATATACTGATGTACTGAACCACATAGGTATGCCTCTAACCTCACTGCACACACACAAGCCACACAGCTCACTGAAATCTGATACACTACAAAACTGCTACTCACTAACACAGAGACTCACACCCATACTGCACACAGCTCTACCCTTGCACACTGCCCTCTCTAACTGATACACAGGCAAAAATCTTTATACACACTGGCACAGTTCAAATACTGAACACCTCACAGTTTACACAGTCTGAAGTTGTTCAGACTTCACCTGCATTGAGACTAGCCTATGGCTACTAGCAGGAACAACAGATAATAGGACTTATTCACTGATACATTCAGTTTTCACACCCAGATACATATTCTGATGCATCACATACACAGCCAAATACAAAGTCCTACCCATCCTGCAGTGCCCATCTGAAACTCATACCACTATTCAGTTCCCTGAAGCAGTGCCTACCCAAGACTTGCCTTCATAAGCCCAAGTCTGCAAAACCCCTTACACTTCACACATGATATTCATTGGTACGCTCCTACACAGACCCACAGTACACCATATTAACATCTACAACAATACTCACCATATTATGATGCACCCTCTCACTGCAGGTATAACTGAGCACTACTATGCTTGCTTGCATAGACTTAGTTCTCCCAATTTCTTGCACATACCTGTTTACTACAGGTCTATCCCCTTCTATTGATTCACACTGAACCCGACCCCTCTCAACACAGGCATATCACTACACACTACTGCTACACACAGAATAACATTGCAACTTACACACAGATATACACACAGCACTAAAAACTATTAGTATACACACACACACGAACCTGGGAATCTGCAGAGACACACACACACTGGACTACACTAACACTCAGGTCTGATACCCTGAACTCCACACACAGGAAATACACTGATCTGAACAGGGTCTAACTGATACACAATACTATGCACAGCGCATTTAAGTCCCCACTGTGCACAGAACTTCCCAATACACAGAATTCTGCACAGTGAACTCCCTCTCCCCTTGGTGTATTTCCTTCTCCCAAACACACAATTATATATATATATGTGTATAAATATATACATATGTATCATACATCAAAACATGCAACATTAGAATAGGTTAGATAGGTGTTCATCCTTCTTGGCATTTCCTCAAACACATAACATGCTGAATTCGTATCCCATATTATTAATCATGAATACCCAACCCAAAATCCTAAAAATTGAGATCTAACCTACATGTATGTGATATGATCAGCCTACCTACAAACCCTAGGGTTAGGGTTCACGAAATATAGGGTAATCCAAATGTAGGGACACCCAAAACCCAAATTCTAAACCCTAAACCGAAACTACACAGCAGGGTGGGTTCCTAATGGCCATTAACATCTGAAAATAGAAATTAAATGAATAAAAATAGGGTTTTACCTGCAGGGATGGTTTCTCCAATGGAAGTTCTTCTTCCCCAAGTCTTTTTGACCCAAGTTCCTTGCTTTGGAGGAGGAAAAGGGGTCTCCTAGGGTTTGATCTCGAAATTTGGGTGGGGAGATGGTTTTTCTTGATGGAGGCTAGGGTTTCTCCTTTCTACATGAAGGAATAGAGGGTTCCCTTTTATATTAAGGCTCAGTTAGGGTTTCTAATGCATAGTCTAGGTTTAACCCCCAGGTTAGGTCAATAGGAACTTAACTAATTAAGGTTTAGTCAGTCTAGGGTTTGAGGTTCAACCTACAATTTGAATTCTAGGGTTTCTCTAGAATTAGGTTTACAATTAGGGTTTAGTCATTAGGGTTTGACCTAATGGGTTCTAGGGCTTGACCTAAAACCAAATATTATTAACAACATATAATTACTTTATAAAACTCAGCAGATTAATTAAACACATAATTAACCAAAATAGTGAAATTTACCAAATGCCCTTACCTGAAAAAGTGGTAGTGACACTCACTCACTTAGTCATTAGTATTCTTGTTCATTGCCATATTGTTCATTCTTGTATTTATTTATAGTATTCTTTATTGTATATCTCTTTTATCTATTGTTGCATCTTGTAAATTTATATCTATTTATAGTTACATAGTTTATATTATTGATTAGAATTGCTGTGAGAGTTGTACTCTGCTCCTTTCCTGTCTGGATATATTTTTCCCAAATGACACTGAGGAGTGGTACCCTACTTATTACGGGCCTCAGGATGTTGTAGGCTTATAGCCAGAGACACTGGCTCAGGAGGGTCTCATCCCGACTGAGACAGATGACCCGGGAGTCATAGTTTTATAGTTAGACTCTTTGTACTGGATTTGTCTCCAGCTTATCTTTTAGTATTTTTCTGAGTCATTGATGTTATTATTTGACTCATAAGTTATATTGTGACTATTCTATTCTTTTATCATATTCGTGCTATTCTCCATCTTAGATCTATGATTGATTATATTTATATTATTGGTGGCATATTATATTCATTAGATAGATTACCCAAACATCGTTTTAAAGCTGATGCTGCGGCATAGGCTAGGCGTTGTTCCCGACTTGCATCTCTACATCGGGTGCGGGTCGTGACATATTTTTAGTAGTAGCCCATGCAGGTCTTCGAGGTCACAATTAGTACAATTCGTAGTGGTGCTCTGAATTGAATGCTATTACGAGCATGTTTCAGGATATAGGATATAGGCTGAGAATACTCAATCACATTTAGGAAAAAAACTTTTAATTCAATTCAACTATTCTTACTTGATATTGATATTTGATCTTAAACTGTCCTTTCCTTTAGTGTCTTATATCGTGTGCTATATGGATTCTTTCTTTTGCTTTATCTCAGGATGTCATCTAAGACTCGATAACAGTAGGGGAGAGCAGCTTCTGAGAGGTCTGTGACTTCCCAAGGGCCTGTACCAGTCAATTCTCCGGTGATTGGAGTGTCAGCTGCTTTTGGGGGTCCAACTCCTGCTTAGAGGACTATGCTGACTGTATTTGAGGGATTTCTACCTCCACCTTCTGTGCCGACAGATGCGATACAGATGTTCACACAGTTTTACGAGATGTTGGAGGTACAGAGGGCTCAGTCTAAGGCATACCAGAGGCAGACCGACGTCTTACAACAGGGCATCGAGAGTGCTCATCAGCTTGTTCGTGCCATAGTAGAGAGAGGAGTTCTAGTCTAGCAGCAGGTTGCTCCTCAGGTTGCTCAGCTTCAGACAGGCAACATTCAGGACTTCAAGAAGCTGGAGCCTAAGGTCTTTAAGGTGATGGAGGGCATCATCTATGCTGATGATTGGCTCAAGGACATTGAGCATCTTATGAGGGTGTCCTATCTTTCTAAGGATCTGAATGTTGAGGCGGTAGGACTTCAGTTGTTCGACATTGACCGCACTTGGTTCAGGAATGAGTCAATTCTTGTTGATGCAAAATAGTCTTAGGAGGTATTCAAGGACCTCTTCAAGAAGAAGTTCTTTGCTCGGGCAGACATGTTAGACTTGGGAAGGAAGTTTGAAAGACTCATTCAAGGGAGCATGTCAGTGGAGAAATACGCTGTAGAGTTTAGCAGGCTGAGCCGATTTATGGAGTATTTGGTAAGAGAGCCAGAGGTTCGAGCTATTCATTTTCACGAGGGTCTAAAATGGGTAGTGAAGATCCTTATTCCATCTTTTTATGAGACCTTCTCGGAGATACTTGCGAAGGCACGCAGGGTTGAGTGGGAGTTGGGTTTAAAGCGCAAGAGTGATCGCGATTCTTTTTTGGGGACAAACAATATCACAGTATCAGCCAAGCATCATCATTTCTAGTCCAAGATTTTTCAACAGCTGCAGCAGCACCAGACTCCAGCTAGGAAGTCGTTTTACTAGTTACCGCAACAGCAGAGACCGTTACAACAAGCTTACTGTCATTTCTGCAAGAATCCTGACCACATCTGGGTAATTTATAGGAAGAGGTTGGAAATTTATTTGTATTATGGTACCGAAGGGCATCAGTTGAGAGAGTGTCCTTCCAATCCTCGTCGTGCAGTTCAGGGAGCAACTTCAGCTCCGAGTGCACATGCGAGACCACCTAAGTACAGCCGAGGGGACCGCCGCTTTTGACCCAGCAGCAGCATTATATCTAACACCAACGTCATGGAGGTGCACGTTTGGGACGAGTGTTCGCTAAGACAATCGAGGAGGTCGAGCCTACCAGAGATGTCATCGCAGGTTCCGTTCTTCTTGATTCTATTCCAGCTTTAGCTTTGTTTGATAGTGGTGCTTCCCATAGTTTTGTATCTGTTTCTTTTTCTCCGAAGCATGGTTTGGTAGCCGAGTTATTTTTTAGGACTTGAAAGATCACGATCGGGGGAGGCATTATCCTGGTTAATAATATTTGCAAGGATCGAAGAGTCACTTTGGGAGGCCAGAAGTTAAGTGCGTGTCTACTTGTAATGCCACTTCCGAGCTACAACATTATACTCAGGATGGATTGGTTGAGTAGGCACCGTACTAGTATAGATTATAGAGGAGGTAGAGTTTTGTTTAGCCCTCCAGGAGAGCCAGAGTTCGAGTTTGCTAGAGGAACTGCAGAGCAGGGAGAAGTCATTACCTGTGGAGCTAAGGAAGATAAGGAGTTGCCGTATCTGTTGGTAGCAAAGTTCTTGGATGTATTTCCTAAGGAATTTCTAGGATTGTCGCCATATCAAGATATTGAATTCTCTATAAACTTGGTGCTAGGTGCAGAACTAATTTTATAGCATGTCTATAGAGTAAACAACAGTGAGCTGGTCGAGCTGAAGAAGCAGGTGGACGAGTTACAGGATAAGGGGTTTATCAAATCGAGTTCTTCACCGTAGGGAGCCTCGATATTATTTGTACCAAAGAAGGATGGATCGGTGCGCATGTGCATTGATTACAGGACATTAAATAATCTTACTATCAAGAATAAATATCCTTTGCCACAGATTGATGACTTGTTTGATCAGTTGAGTGGTGCCAAGATATTTTCTAAGATAGACTTGAGATCAGGCTACCACCAGGTAAAAGTAAAGTCGGAGGACATACTGAAGACTGCTTTTAGGATTTGGTATAGTTAGTATGAGTTTATGGTGATGTCGTTTGGGTTGACTAATGCCCCTGCGGTATTTATGAATTTGATGTACAAAGTGTTCCACCAGTACCTGGACAAGTTCATGGTGGTATTCATCGATGACATACTCATACACTCGAAGACATCGGAAGAGCACGAGGAGCATTTGCGGATTGTGTTGGATGTGTTGAGGAAGGAGAAGCTGTATGGAAAGCTGTCCAAGAATGAGTTCTTCCTGGACAAAGTAGTGTTCTTCGGACAGGTTGTGACTGGTGATGAAATTTCAATGGATCCAAAGAAGATCACAGCAGTATAATCTTGGAAGACCCAGAGTTCAGTAGCAGAGATCAGGTGTTTCTTGGATGTGGTAGGCTACTACAGAAAGTTTATGCAATATATTTCGAGGATTTTCGAGCCAATAACCAGACTCACCAGAAAGGATGTAGAGTTTGTTTGGACAGAGGAGTATCAGGTTGCTTTTGAGGAATTGAAGAAGAGGTTGACATATGTTCCAATTTTGACGTTGCCATCTGGGTCTGGAGGTTTCAATATTTATAGTGATGCATCAGGGAAAGGTCTGGGTTGTGTTCCTCAGCAGAATGGGAAAGTGATTGTATATGCATCCAAACAATTGTGTCATCATGAGAAAAACTATCCTACCCACGATTTAGAGTTGACAGCAATCATCTTTGTCCTGAAGTTATGGAAATACTATTTATATGGAGAGCGTATGGAGATCTTCACAGACCACAAGAGCTTGAAGTACATTTTCACGTAATAGGAGTTGAACATGAGGCAGCGTCGGTGGCTGGAAATAATAAAGGATTTTGATATATCTTTGCAGTATCATCCTGGGAAAGCTAATGTAGTTGCCGATGCCTCAAGCAGGTATCTAGTAGCTATGTTGTTGACGCGTGATCGATTTTTATTGGAGGACTTGGAGAGCTTGGGCATTGAGGTGATAGTTTTTAGTTTTGCGATGCAGATCTAGGGGTTGCAGATACACTCAGAGTTGATGGACAGGATTAAGGTAGCCCAGTATGAGGATGTATCTCAGAGGAGAATCAGAGCTCAGGTGAGAGCAGGATTAGAGGATAATTTCACCATTGCAGAGGATGGTTCTTTGCACTATGGTGTTAGATTGTGTATGCCTATTAGGAAGCTGCATGAGAAGGTATTGCAGGAAGCTCATTGCTTTCAGTATTCCCTACATCCCAGTGCCAATAATATGTATCTGGATATGGAAGAGTGTGTGGTGGTATGGCATGAAGAGGCAAGTGGCACAGTTTGGTATCTAGATGCTTAGTTTGCCAGCAGGTGAAAGCCGAGAGTCAGAGGCCAGGTGGTTTACTTCATCCATTACCCATTCCAGAGTGGAAGTGGAAGCATGTTACTATGGAATTTGTGTCCGAACTTCCACGATCCTTGGGAGAGAAAGACGCGATTTGGGTCATCGTTGATAGGTTGACCAAGTCAGCCCACTTTTTGTCTTTCAAGGTGGATTTGTCTACGGAGAAGCTGGCAGAGATGTATATAAGGCAGATCATCAAAATAAATGGAGTTTCTGTCAGCATAGTCTCGGATTGGGATAGTCATTTTACTTCTTATTTTTGAAGGAGTTTGCTGGCGAGTTTGAGCATCGAGCTCAAGTTCAGTACTGCATATCATTCCTAGATAGATTGACAGTCAGAAAGGACTATTCAGACTCTTGAGGATATGCTGCGCACTTGTGTACTAGATTTCGGGGGATCTTGGGAGGAACATCTCTATTTGGTAGAGTTTGCTTACAACAACAACTACTAGGCTAGTATAAAGATGTCACCATTTGAGGCTTTGTACGATGGAAGATATCGTACTCCCTTGTCATGGAATGATGTTGGAGAGAGAGTTTTGCTAGGGACAAAGATGGTTGTGGATGCAGCGGAGAAGGTTAAGATGATCAGAGACAAACTTTGTGTAGCATAGGACAGACATCGGTATTGGGCCGATAGCCACCGAAGACCTTTGGAGTTTGAGGTATAGTTTTAGATTTTTTTTATGCTTGATATTGGTTATTTGTTATCGATTAAGTTTTTAAGGTTGTGTTTTATTCTAGGTTGGTGGTTTAGTATTTCTTTGGATTTCTCCGATACGAGACATGATTCATTTTGGTGGAGGCGCAAAGTTTAGTCAGTGATCCGTCGAATCTTTCACTATTCTTGAGAGGGTTGGTGCAGTTGCTTATAGACTAGACTTGCCACCTGCATTGGAGGGAGTGCACAACATGTTTCACGTGTCACAGTTGAGATGGTACGTGGCTGATCCAAGTCATGTATTGGATCACTCAGAGATAGAGGCGGGACACACTCTTAGCTATCCAGAGCAACCAGTTGAGATTCTTGATCAGAGAGAGAAGGTACTGAAGAACCAGACTATTCCATTGGTATGCGTCACATGGAGGCATCACTCTTCGGGAGAGTCTACCTGGGAGAGAGACGATGAAATACGAGATCGTTACCCATATTTGTTTGTGCCTTGAGGCATGTTCTGATATGTTCTTTCCTAGTTATGTTCTATTTTTTCTGTTCTGTTCTATTTATTTTCTGTGGCTAGTTTTCATCTTTGAATTTTGAGGACAAAATTGTTTTAAGGGGGGTAGACTTGTCACTACCATATTTTCTAGGAAAGGGTATGTTGGTCATTTCATAATTAATTAAATATTGTTCATATTGAATAATTATTTATTGTGTGATTTAATTATTGTTAGATGTTAGTTTATTATTTTGGACTTGTGTTAGTGGACCTAACTAGTCTATATTAGATCCATGGACCAATATTTATAATTAGTTAGAATTGAGCCCAATTAGAATCCCATTCATTAGGAGGATGATTAATTAATTTAAATCCATTAGACTAGAACCTTCCCTCCTTAATTATTTTATCATGGAGGCCCCAAGGGGTATATTGGATATTACATAGTGTCATGCCCCAATCTCCCACAAGCTCAATAGTCCCTGCTTAACGTGAATCACCATGTTGCAATGCTCCCGTTGAACAATCGTTCTCACCGGGACGTGATATCGTACGAGCTTGGAGTTGCACTCGCACAAGGCGATATTGTCAAACACCAAAGTTATCATCGAAATAACCAAGTTGCAACAAAAGTCAAGTATTGTATACCAAGCACACATCAGAGTATACACAGCGAAGCTCTCGATAGGGTCCAAATAAAATACCACAAAGGCGATGTAATACTCATGCTCTTTTCTTTAGCCCACAAAGGTACTTACCTTTCATACATTATGTCCCATGTATCCAAGCAGCACCACTACACCTGCGTACCTGAAATAATGCCCACAAACATGGGTCAGTACACAGCCGTACTGGTAAGCGGGGTAACCCACTCGTCTAAGTCGACACTAAGTAAAATAGTGAATGCAAACAGTTATATAGTGATCTTTCTAGTTGAATCCTAGATTTATTTTATGGCATAGGGTATGACATGTTAAGGAAAGATATAAAGCAGATTAAGCATGCAAGCATTCAACTCAAGCCAAACGACAAGCAATATATAACTAACTCGAAGGAAACTAACATGCAAACCGTTCTACCCAAACCCAAGCAACATGAGAACCTATCGAACCATTTCTAAGCCTCAATATCCATCCTCAAACCTAAATCTTATAATCCAATCTTAATAATGCACACTCTTGCCGAGGCAAGGTGGCCGCCGCCTACGCGAAAAGCATAAACCAAACCAAAGTAAAGCAAACCAACTCTTATCTATATAAAGTCACTGGCCAAGCCATAAAGGACTTTGATCAGACTGGTCAAGTGCAGTTCTACTCGAAACAACTCTAAGTAGCAAGCCAGCCTGAATCGTATTAAACCGCCGGCACCGTAGCCCGAGGCACGTTACCAATTTGTCTCCCCCATGGACGAACGGTCTCGACGCCCCGGAGACTTCCCGTTCGAGGAGACCAAACCCCGTGCAACACAGGTAGTCCGTGACATGTAGACACCAAGTAGGTATAACGAGAGAATCGAACATTCTCGCCCCACCAAACGATCCTAGACTCATTCAACCAATTATCCAACCAATATCCATAACCATTCTCCAACATATAGCCCAAGGAATAAATCTCAAGTTATTCCCATAGGCGCAATGCCGCTTCTCGACACAGTGTTCCAATTAGTGTAGCACCCCTCGCTCAGGACAATCCCGTAGTACAATGCCCCAACAATGGCACAATGCCCTCGCCGATGCAGTTGTTCGATTTTGAACCACTACTGCACGCGTTGCTTGACAAAGCGTCCAAGTGATACCCGTGACGGATGCACGCTCGTTCGCCCGAATTTCTGATATTCTAACCAAGATATTACAACTGTTTCTCCAATTGCCTCAAATATAATCTAATTTTAGCTCCAACTATCCAACACGAAAACCAATTCAAGCCACAAACCTATCCAAGCAAACGCCGTACACTTTATGCACGTCTTAGTATAGTGATTTCTAAGTCTCAGTCCAAGTGTTCAAGCCTTTACGTGTGTACCATATTATTAGGCATGAAGGAGTAGAGGAGAAGGGACAGAGCACACTCACCAAGTTTGATTTCGTTAAGTATCCTGTCCTGCCGATACGGTCGATCCCTTAAACTCGTGGTCCGATGCAAGGCACGATCTACTCAACTGGGATGATCGTGCGAGTAGGCCGTGCTCTCAAAATCATCCGACCGATCAGACTAAGGAAGACGGCATGATCGCTCCAATCCAGCTATCTCAGTACTGCTCTGAATGAACACCTAATTTCTATCGAACCCCGCTAGCAATCTGCACATGAAATGAACTCAATCAATACTTGTTCCCAAATCCAACAAATTAAAATATAACCAGTTATTGCCTTTTTTAATCTGACTCAGCGTAACACATCGTGCGGTAAAGGGACATTACATAATATACCACTTAGAATCAGGTTCGTCCCTGAACCATACTAGTATCTATTCTTATCACAAGTCATCTGTCCAATTCATAACTTTGCTCCATGCAACTCACACTCTCTTAGTCTGACTCAGCATCTCGCTCGCGCTGAATGCATCGTCCAAATTCCATTTTCCCATATCCTCCTTGTATCTCAATACGAATTTCTCATATCGCTTAGTTTTGGATAGTACACATATTTAAGGCATCTCTGAAATATATGCATTTTAGCCGAGCTTAGCGATAGCAAATTTGGATAAGTTATAAGGGTATATTTATGTTGGAAGTATTCATTCGCTTTGCTCCCAATTGAACCAATTCTGACTTTCATTCCAACATATTCGCACAAGCGCTATCCTCAAGTATGATGATTTTCCATCGATGATCTTTCTATCTGACTCAAATCAGTTCGTGTTCCAACTCAATCCATCCAACTATTTTTGAATCTACACTAGCGCCATCTCTAAATATTATTTCTTGCACCGAACGATCATCACAACTGATACTACCCCAGCTAGGCGACTTACCCAAATATTAACTCTGCTTTTGATGAGCTCAACCCAACACCTTATCTTCAATCTCAATACCTCACTGGGTGAACATCTATATTGAGGTTCATGTGATCCACGATGATCTCGCCGCCACGCCAAACGGATAGTGTAGCCATGATTTCAACGTGGACACATTCACCATAATTCCTAGGTTTCGTATGGAATAGTTCTTCGTGCTGCTTCTACTGCCTTGAAGCACAGGATATCACATTTGCCTTCTGTACAAGCACGCATCCCAGACTAAGTATTAATGCATCTTATAAATCTGAGGCAAATCTGTCCCTTCTATTATTGTAATAATTTGATCTGAACGAGCCGTTGCTTTAACTTCACAAGCTAGTTTCACAGTCGTTAATTTATATGAATGATATTCCCTTTTGGGCCACGACGAGTCAGAGGCGATGCTATCTTCAAAAATCTGTGACTCCGAATCTCATCAGTTGACTTATGCCATTTCCACCATCGCTTCGATCTTCTGGCTGCATCTTCTGCTGAAGACTATCACAAGGATCTCTCAAATCTAACACTCAGTCACTTAGGCCAATCTCTAACACATACTACTATATCTTCCCTCAATGCACTCCTAAATGCGTCGTCACAAGGGTCGTTCTATGGGTCAACAATATTCATCTCTAATTTGGCGGTCAAGTCGCTAGGGTCAGCTGTCCTGAAGCTACGCTCGATAATTGTAAGTTATCATGATGGACAGTTACTATGAACTATGCTATATCTCATCTATAAATTCGAGCCATAATCCAACCATTCCATCCGAACCAACTTCCGAATCTGAGCACTTGATGCACTACCTCTGATGATCTGTCAACCAAATGTCACTTAACCACCTAGAGTCTTATTATCTATCTAAGCTACAATTTGAGAACCGTGCTCGTTGAAACCGTCTTCCATCGATCCGTCGTTCTGTCCTGAATCTATCAAAAATTTTAAACTGTCGTGTTCGACTTCTCGTACTACCAGTTGCAATAATTTTCGAAATCAAAGACTTGCTCCAATTCTTATCCGTATGCCATATTTCATAATGCACGTCCAACTTGCTCGAGCAACACAGTATTTTCTCTAATGTTGCTCTTTCATTTAGCTATCTTCAAAAGTCCATCCGCCATAATCCTTGTTCTCGTTCCATTCCTTAGCCCGTCTTGATTTTCTCTATGTTCTAATTAGTCCACACACTCTTAATGACTCGTGCACGGTTCCAACATAAATCTCAAATCCATATTGCCTTTACTTGTTGCCTCAATCCGTCTCAGTACGGCAAGTTAACTTCCAATCTGACTTAACATCAACTAGACTTGCCTCATGCTCGTTTATGCCTTTCGAAGAATCTGTCTACCCTTGTTGCACCATTTTGCCAAATTTTACTTCTGCTAAACCTTAGTCAAGCTTCTCGAGCATCCATATCCAAAATACTTAAGTTCGTACGAATCCATTGCATTTCCCCTCCAAACTAGATCGTTTTTCATTGCTCAACCAACAGCTCCAATTTGTCTCTAAAATTTGTAGTTCATGCTCGCTTATCCTCCGATTCACCCATTGCTTCGCTCAAGTGTATCCTAACTGTTCATTCCTTATGCTCAACTCTCTCTTTGCATTCATGAATGCTCCAACGAACTTCCGAATAGTGCAAGCGAACTTTGATATACGGCTTTCCATCTGATTATCTCAACTTGGCTCCAATACTTTGTCTACCTTAATCCTTCAAATTTATAAACAATCTTTCTAATGCTTGTTCCGATCTCTTCTATCTCTCAAGTCCAACGATACTTCCATTTGCACAAGTCCATGCTCGATTGCTTGACTCAATATTCGCTTGCTCCATTTTTTATTCTTTCCAACTTAGCTGATGGGCACCAACCAACTGATATTACCCAAGTCCGTTCAGGCAATTTTTATTAATGTCTATCCAAAATATTTCAATACTTTGCTCACTATATGGTATCCCATATACCACACCGAATCAAGTCGCTAGTCGCATTATGATTCCTTTGTACTGATCCAAGATCTATTTGAACCATCCCTTATGCGTGATCCTGCCATCCACAACTCAAGTCTGACACGAAACTCAGCCAATTCTTTAACCATCCAACTATTTCCATCAATCTCGTTATGCAACTCGTGCCATATTCTATTCTAGATACTTCCAGCTATTTCTCAAACCGTCTAATACTTTTGCTACACGAGCAATTCCGTTCAACGAGCTTTCTTCCAAGTAATCCAACCCAAAACCCAACTATTCCTTATATTTATTGTACGAGCAACTCGTGCAATGCTATCCTGATATTCCCAAGCCAAACTCAAACATGCTTAACCAATGCTCTATGTGATATACGCAGCCAAAAATTCAAACTCCATCCAACACATTCGCTAAACGAGCAACTCGTGCAACGATCCATTCTTAATCCAATGCTTCTACTCACAATATGCTGCATAACCAATCTCGTCTGCCAACCAACTGATCCACTGATGCAATCAGAAACTCCCCGAATGATAAGCCAAGCCAAGTCAAAGACACACCTCTTAACTTGTTGCACAAATGCAACAACGCCACCCAACTTGCTGCACGAATACAACAATGTCTAACGATGCTAAGCGATATAACAAAAACCAACAAAAGCAATACAATGAAGCACAACTTGTAGCCATAACCAGCAATATATAGACTTATTGCATGAAACATCCAATATGGCACTAAGTAAAGCCAAGAGCTAAACGACACGCGAAAGCTATTTAGAGTTTATGATGAAGTGAAGGACCAAGTCCGAGAAAATGAACCAGGCGCTCTGATACCAATATGTCATGCCCCAATCTCCTGCAAGCTCAATAGTTCCTGCTGAACGTGAATTACCACGTTGTAGTACTTTCGCAGGATAATCGTTCTCATCGGGACGTGATATAGTACGAGTCTGGAGTTGCGCTCGCACAAGGCAATATTGTCAAACACCAAAATTATTATCGAAACGAACAAGTTACAGTAAAAGTCAAGTATTGTGTACCAAGCACAAATCGGAGTATACGCAGCGAAGCTCTCGATAGGGTCCAAATAAAATACCACAAAGGCGATGTAATACTCTTATTCTTTTCTCTAGCCCACAAAGGTACTTATCGTTCATACATTATGTCCCGTATATCCAAGCACCACCACTACACTTGCGTACAAGAAATAATGCCCACAAACGTTGGTCAGTATACAGCCGTACTGGTGAGCAGGGGAACCCACTCGTCTAAGCCGACACTAAGTAAAATAGTAAATGCAAACAGTTATATGGTAATCTTTCAAGTTGAATCCTAGATTCATTTTATGGCAGGGTATGACATGTTAAAGAAAGCTGTAAAGCAGATTAAGCATGCAAGCATTTAACTCAAGCCAAACGACAAGCAATATATAACCAACTCGAAGAAAACTAACATGCAAACTGTCCTACTCAAACCCAAGCAACACGAGAACCTATTGAACCATTTTCAACCCTCAATATCCATTATCAAACCAAAATCTTATAATTCAATCTTGATAATGCAAACTCTTGCCGAGGCAAGTTGGCCGCCACCTACGCGAAAAGCACAAACCAAACCAAAATAAAGCAAACTAACTCTTATCTATATGAAGTCACTAGTCAAGCCATAAAGGACTTTGATCGGACTTATCAAGTGCAGTTCTACTCGAAACAACGCTAAGTAGCGAGCCCGCCTAAATAGTATTAAACCGTCGGCACTGCGCCCGAGGCACGTTACCAATTTGTCTCCCCCATGGACGAATGGTCCCGGTGCCCCAGAGCCTTCCCGTTCGAGGAGACCAAATCCCGTGAAACACAGGTTGTCCATGACATACAGACACCAAGTAGGTACGATGAGAGAATTGAACATTCTCATCCCACCAAACGATCCTAGACTCATTCAACTAATTATCCAACCAATAACCATAACCATTCTCCAACATATAGCCCAAGGCACAAATCTCAAGTTATTCTCTTAGGCACAATGCCGCTTCTCAACACAGTATTCCAATTGGTGCAACACCCCTCGCTCAAGAAAATCCTGTGGCACAATGCCCCAACAGTGGCATAATGCCCTCGCCGATACAATTGTTCGATTTTGAACCACAACTGCACGCTTTGCTTGACAAAGCGCCCAAGTGATACTCGTGCACGGATGCACGCTCGTTCGTCTGAATTCTCGATGTTCCAACCAAGATATTCAAATTATTTCTCTAATTACCCCAAATATAATCCAATTCTAGCTTCAACTATTCAACACGAAAACCAATTCAAGCCACAAACCTGTACAAGAAAACGATGTACACTTTATGCACGTCTCATTGTAGTGATTTCCAAGTCCTAGTCTAAGTATTCAAGCCTTTACGTGTGTTCCATATTATTAGGCATGAAGGAGTAGAGGAGAAGGGACAGAGCCCACTCACCAAGTTTGATTTCATTAAGCATCATGTCCTACCGATACGGCCGATCCTTTGAACCCGTGGTCCGATGCAAAGCACGATCTACTCAACTGGGATGACCGTGCGAGCAAGCCGTGCTCCCCAAATCATCCGACCGATCAGACTAAGAAAGATGGCATTATCGCTCTAATCCAGCTATCTCAATACTTCTCTAAACGAATACCTGATTTCCATCGAACTCTGCTAGCAATCTGCACATAAAACCAACTCAATCAATACTTGTTCCCAAATCCAATAAATTGAAATATAACCAGTTATTGCCTCATTCAATCTGACTCAGTGTAACGTACCGTGCGGTTGTGGGATGTTACACATAGTAGCTTGAGGGAGGGGTCAAGGGGGCTGGACTATTTAAAAAGAGGAGAAAATTTCTCTCTTCTCTTTTTATTTCAAAACTAGATCTAAAATTTTCCTCAACCAAATTTCTTCGTTCCCACATCAATTTCCTACCAAATTTCTTCCCAATTTCTTTCTAAATCACTATTGGAAGCTAGTAGAGCAAGAATCTAGAAGGAGAAAGCAAGGATCTATAAAGAGGAGAAATAATCTACAAGTTGAAGGCCAATTTTACCAAATTTGGATATTATATTAGGAATCCATCTCCCAAAAGGTATAATTCAATTTTTCTTCTTTAATTAGGTTCTAAATATGTTTTTTAATCATTAAAAATTACCCCATATATGATGCTACCCATAGGAATTAGAATTAGGTTCATAGGAGGCCTATGGAGGAAGTTATGGTGTATTTTGTGTCAATTTTGGGAGAATTCCGAGATTGACACATGTTGTGTTTATCAGTTGGTCAATTAGACTAAATTGACATATATTTGATTATTTGTGGCTAGTTTTAGGTCCACAATTAGATATGTGTAGGTCGTATCCCAACAAATTGGTGATACAAATGTTGATTTGGGAGATTTTCTCCGACACGAGACTTTGTGCATGTCATATTTTGACACGGACACGTAGATGTGTGTTGGACTCTTCGTATTGTTCATATATATTATTTTAGACTTGCTTGTGTCTTTCGGGTTATGTTTGGTTGTGTGGTGGACTCGTATCGCAAGCGTATCATAGATCTAGTGTGATACGGGTGCGATGCACTACACGTGTTTGTTGTATTGTATTTCTAGATTTAATTTCCATTATTCATAGCTATTGGTAATATATGTATTCATATATATATATATATATATATATATATATATATATATATATATATATATATATATATGCATATAGATACTTGATACACTAGTATATATACATCTACATATATATATTCGTACCTATATGTATAGATATCTATATACATATACATAACAACCAATATACAAATACATATATACACACAGTATATATATATATATATGAATGGTTATGTTATATGTATATATATATGTTGTATATATATAAATGTATATATGTGTGTGATGCTATTTATATGTGTAAATGTGTGTTGGTATATATATATATATATATATATATATGTTAAAGAGGAGGGTGTATATATATAGGTTGATATATATATATATATATATATATATATATATATATATATATATAGGTGAGTGTAAATATATATGTATACTTCAGTGAAGATATATACATAGGTATTGTGCTTGTGTGTGTGTTGTATTGTGAAGAAGGGTGCTCGGAACAGTGAACTAGTGCACTCTGTCAACAGTGTGTGAGTAGCAGCACTTGCACTATATATCATCATAATTAGTGCAATGCTCGAGGCAGTGAGCAGTGCCATAGCAACAGCGAGTAGCAGCATTAATTGAGCACCAACAGCAGCAATAAATACAGTAGCTGCAGCAGCAACAGCTACACTAGCAGCCGCTAGCAGCAATTTTGAGTGAGGCAGCAGCGCAGTAGCTACAACAGCTGCAGATACAAGCTACACCCGCAGCAGCAATCATAATAGCTGCAGCAGAAGTAGTTACACAATCAATAGCAACAATGCATCAAGGACTAGTGAGCATTAGTGAGTCGCAGCAACATCCCTGGTGCACAGTCATCAACAGCAATAGGCAGCAGAGTATTAACATGTCCAGAAGGTAAATTCGTATCTTGTTATTGTTATTAGTTAGTTAGCTTAGTAGTATAGTTAGTCAATTATTACTACTAGTTTAGATAGTTTAAATAGCTACCTACTTTAGTTAGTAGCTATAGGTATGTACTTGTGATTGATTAGTAAGTTAGATCTACACATATATACTTATGTATCTTTAAGTTATCTATATATAGGTATGTATATGCATGTATATATGTATTAGTAGGTATGTATATGCATGTATATATGTATTAGTAGTTAGTGATTAGTTTGGTAGTTGGCGTTGATATACATATTAGTATATACTAGTAGTTGGTATTAGTATATACCAGTAGTATATATTATATTGATATATACATATTAGTATATAATTAGTGGGGTAGTTAACTATATGCTAGAGTGACATTACCTTGAGATACCAAGGTAAGTGTCAAGGTATTGAGGATACTCAAGGTATTTGAGTTGAGTATCGAGATGGGTGTTTAGTGGTGCGATACCGAGTTGGTTGAAAGCCAAGGTATCCACTTAGTATTTGTAATTAGGATTAGTATATTTTATATTGATTGAATATATATATATATATATGATATTTCTATATCTATTGGTTGCGTATCCTAAGATACGGTATCTCTGATCTTCATAGTTTCCTAGTTTAGCTAGTGTGACCTAGTTTCTTAGTGTATGAACCCAATATCATAGAGATAGACTCATACAACCTAGAAATAGATAGTTTGACCATATTTGACCAATTTGACTTAGAGTTGACATATTTTGACTATTTTGACTTAGAAATGACTCTTTGACCTAGATGTTGAATAGTTTAGCTTTTTTTTATTCCGAAACCTTGTATTGATGTTATATTCAATATCTAAGTCTTCGAGGCACCATACCAGACATCTGTGATACCGTTTATCGGATTTCAGGTGAGTACATTCTCTGATAGTTTCTTATTTATGATATCTTCTATGTTCCTTGTATGTATGTAGATATCCTTGATTTTCTTGACACGATGGTTATATAGATTGGTATATCCGGATCTCGTCATAAGATGTTATTCCTTGGTATGTATGGTATATCTTGTGCAAGCCTTGTTCTTTGTTCTTCTTGTGCATGTACATACACTAATTTTCGGGGAGACTTGCTACCTTCCTAGAGAATCCTGTGTCATGACGTACCATGGTTGGATTCACGATACTAGTCGGGGGTGGGGAGTATTTTAGTATAGATATATGATCATACCCTCCTAGTGCATGTCTTGTACCTTGTGAGTGTTGGTCATATACCGCACGTATGACTAGTTAGGCCCTTATCCTTGTACAAGTTTCTTGTGCAAGTTCCCAAGTCGATCACATGTTGAAGCTAGTACTCACTCACTTAGTTATTAGTATTCTAGTTCATTACAATATTGTTCATTCTTGTATTTATTTCTAGTATTCCTTATTATATATCTCGTGTATCTATTATTGCATCTTGTATATTAATATCTATTTACTGTTACATAGTTTATATTATTAATTAGAACTGTTGTTAGAGTTATACTCTACTCATTTCCTAATTGGATATATTTTTCCTATATGACACTTAGGAGTGGTAACCTACTCATTATGGGCCTCAGGATATTGTGAGCTTAGAGCTAGAGACACTGGCTTAGGAGGGTCTCATCCCGACTGAGACAGACGATCCGGGATTCATAGTTTCATAGTTAGACTTTTTAAACTGGATTTGTCTCTAGCTTATCATTTAGTATTTTTTTGACTCATTGATGTTATTATTTGACTCATGAGTTATATTATGATTATTCTATTCTTTTATCATATTCGTGCTATTCTCCATCTTAGATCTGTGATTGAGTATATTTATATTGTTGGTGGCATATTATATTGATTAAATAGATTATTCAAACAACGTTCTACGACCGATGCTGCGACCTAGGCTGGGTGTTGTTTTTGACTTGCATCCTTACAACGGGTGCAGGTCATGACAGTGTGCCTAGTAGGGAGCTGCATGAGAAGGTATTGCAGGAAGTGCATCGCTCTCAGTATTCCATACATTCAGGTGCCAACAAGATGTATCAGAATATGAGAGAGAGTGTGTGGTGGTATAGCATGAAGATAAAAGTGGCACAGTTTGTATCCAGATGCTTAGTGTGCCATCATGTGAAAGGCAGAGGCCAGAAGGTTTACTTCCATGATCTCTAGGAGGGATAGACACGACTTGGTTATCGTTGATAGGTTGAACAAGTCGGCCCACTTTTTGCCTTTCAAGGTGGGGTTGTCTACGGAGAAGTTGGCTGAGATGTAAGTGAGGCAGATCGTTAGGATACATGGAGTTCCGTCCGTATAGTCTCGGATCAGGATAGTCATTTTACTTCTCATTTTTGGAAGAGTTTGTAGGCGATTTTGGGCACCCAGGTCAAGTTCAGTACTTCATATCATCCCCAGACAGATGGGCAGTCAAAGAGGACTATTCAGACTCTCGAGGATATGTTGCACACTCATGTACTAGATTTTAGGGGATCTTGGGAGAACCATCTCCATTTGGTATAGTTTGCTTACAACAACTGTAGAAGCATAAAAAATACGCTAGAAGCTCTACGCAGCATATTGATGCAAAGCAGCGTAAACCGAGGACTTCAGAGCCTTCAAGCGTGCAAACAGAGCTTCTCCGCCAAAGCACAGTGAGAAATACAGGTTCAAGGACCATCCGCGTAGGGCAGTATGCCCAGGCTGCTTCAGCGTAAACAGGGTGCTTCATCGCCTATATGGCGTAAAACTCATCCTCTTTCAGTGCAGCATTGAAGTGTACGAGGGACGCTTCATATTCTCCAAAGTAAATCTGTCAGACCCTGCAATGAACCTGGCAAAGCCTGCAATGAACCTGTCAGATCCTGCAGTGAACCTGACGTCTCGACAACTGACAAAGAGATACTGGTTGACTACCCAGGCGACGGCTATGATGATGGCGCAGCACTGCAACCCAGGCTGTCATTTACTGCCATTTCCCTTACGTAAACTGCTTTTACGTACACAAAGGAATATGCTGCCTGGTTTTACACAGGCAAACATGAGCTCCTGACGCTCCACGGAAGACAAACCGCCTGCCACGTCAAAAGCTGTACCCCGTACGGGACTCGAGGCACGTCTCTGCATTTTTATGCACAGGGCGGTGACAGGCCCTCAAGGTACGTCTCTACAATTAATGCGCCAAATAGTGACAGATGCCTGAGACACGTCTCTGCACCATGCGCAGGCCAAGTGACAGACCTTCAAAACACGCCTCTGCGTTTAATGCACCGGATGATGGCAAATCTCCATAATTAATGCTGGCAATTTGATTATATCTCCAAGAGCAGTAATTCCGGCTAAAGACGTCTACATCATCACTCTGGCACGTTACGCAGTGGCTTCTACGCCTATTCAGCTTCGGTGCCCGCTCGGCTTCTACGCCTATTCAGCTTCGGTGCCCGCTCAGCTTATGCGCCTATTCAGCTTCGGTGCCCGCTCGGCTTCTACGCCTACTCGGCCTCTATGACCACTCGGCTTCTACGCCTACTCGACCTCTATGACCACTCGGCTTCTACGCCTATTTTGGCTTCTATGTCAGTTTGATAACTATTTGGCTTCTATGCCATGGTGACAGACATTTGGCTTCTATGCCAACCTCTTCTACACGATGGATACCTACCTACGTGGCTTTTACGCCATGATCTTCGTAGCTATTATACGCATTTTGTCCCCTAGTTGGACCCGCGTCACACGCTCATTCAAAGGATCATCTATACGCAGGCTTTGGTTATTTTAACTGTTGTGTAAAAGGGTGCTGTACTTTCCACTACTCGATTTTTACACCGATTGAGTGGTCACTGTCACTAAAACTCTATAAATAGAGACCTCTATCAATGAGGAAGAAGGTCGACCAATTAGAGGGTCGGAGATTCAGGTCTGAAAACTGATCAAGAGATCCAGTACCAGATCCAACGGTCGAGAGAGAGAGAGATCGAGAGAGAGAGAGAAGAATCCGAAGCTCAGGCAAAGAGAAGGGATCGACGACTTTGGCATCGGGCATCCACCCTCGAAGCTGCTACCTGTCTTCCTGTCTTCCACGGCACTTTTTCAATATCATGTGGTCCAAGGGCTAAAGTGATCGACTGCAAATCAGACACCTATAGCAATATTCAGCCAGATTAAATAAATTATCCTTAGACATCCTCGTGTAGGATCGAATTTGTACAATCTTGTTTGTAAACAATAAAAGAAGGGGCGGGTCTTCGTACAAGACCTCATTCTCCCGTATTCATTAAATCTTTTCTCGTTTATATTATCCAAAAACAAGATGGCGACTCTGCTGGGGACATCTTTTTCTTCTGATGAGGAAGCTATTGCTCAACACGATACGGTATCCGTGGGATCCGTGAAGAAGAAACTGGTCGTCCAGTTCGACCAATCTGCCTACGAAGATATGTTCCAGACAAAGGGTAGCTCTCACTCTCTCTCTCACCAAAACAACAGGAATCTGCGTAAGGTCTGGATGCCCAAGACATCCTCTACCATTCCTGTGGGTTCTTTGATCTCTCCGATCTCTCCGACCAATGAGGTTGTAACCTTGCTCCCTCCGTGCCCTGAGCATAAAATTCAGTCGCCTGTCTCTGACAGAACCGACAAAACTTCTGGCAATGCCTCAGCGCTAACCCAAAAGTATACTCCGTGCCCTGCGTATAAAATTCAGTCGCCTATCTCTGACAGAACCGACAAAACTTCTGGCAATGCCTCAGCGCTAACCCAGAAGTATACTCCGCGCTCTGCGCGTGAAATTCAGTCTCCCGTCCCTGGCAGAACTGACAAAACTTCTGGCAATGCCTTAGAGCTAAACCAGAAGTATACTCCGCTCTCTGCGCGTGAAATTCAGTCTCCCGTCCCTGCCGGAATAGACAAAACTTCTGATAAAGCCTCAACGCCAAATCAGAAGTACAAGACACGCTCCGCGCGTAAAACAACATCTGACCTTTATGGAGAACCAGATGATCCCTGTGATCTCCGCAAGGGAAAGCGAGTGGCGGACCACTCAATTTTCCGGCCTTTACGTCAGCAAGGGAACGATCTGGACGTCCTCCGAATTATGCGAGACGCTGATGGCCACCTAAGGACAACCTCAGCTTTACGCCAACTAAAGCGAAGCTCCAAATTATGCCAGGCGATGTCCCTTGGCGTAAAGAAGGCTCCAGTCGCGGAAAGACACCCTCCCCGGGGATTATCCGCCACCCAGATGGCCAACCTGTTGTATACGGGTGGCACAGCGAAGACTATGACTCCCATCGTCCCCATGCCCACCAATAGGAACAGAAGGAACAAGCCATCATCTTCTTCTTCTGCAACTCCTCCTGACCTGCACAAATATCTAATCCGGAAGCGTAAGGAGAGGGGATCCCCCAGCGTGGCTATTATGCCTCCTAGCAAGCACTGATGTAATAGTCACAGGATTGTGATTAATTATTGTTGTTCTAAACCAAAACGGCCGGTTTTCGACCGACTGAGCTACTCTCCATCTTTCCTAGAAGAAGAGCCCGCGCATGCATCTGTGAACATGGCTTCCTATATACCTGGGGGAAGCTCAGACTCAAGACGTTCGTCCTCTAGAACTCTGAGCCGAAGAGGATTCAACATGCTCCTTAGGGACACCGAAGCTGGGGTGTTCCAGAACACTCGTTCAAGGTCACGACGACTGACTTCGTTCCATTCTGATACCGATGCTGGGGGTCGCCAGTCTCCCGAATCAGATACTGAGAGTATAGAGTCAACTTTTGTAGCAACCTATACTCATCCTTTAATGACGCCCAAGGAGATGGGAGTTTACGCCATCGGAGATGAACACGAGGAAGCCTCGCCATCAGGGAACACTGAGCAACGCATTACTACACTAGAGACATCTCTGAAGTAGATGCAATCCATGATGGAGGACATGCACCAAATAATGCTAACTCAACAGACGGCTGCTATGGCTCGAACATCGGTCCCGCCTACTCAGATACGTGTGGGGGTGGATCTACCACCGTCTAACACGATCCAAGAGCCTGCTCTAGATCAAGAATCAGCTGGTCCTTCACTTCCTCACTCGAAGAATGTACTACCTCTTGCGGGAGTCACGATACAACCAACTTCGTACCATTCCGTGGTCTCTCTACCAGCTAAAAATCTGATGCAAGCAGTGCGGGAGTTGAAAGCCCAATTTGATGCCTTGAAGCATAAAGATCAGCTCAAGAAATTGGGAATCAACCAGCCATACCCAGCTATCTGGGAAGAGGTCCCTTTTTCTCTGAGGTACAAACCTCAGACCATGGCCCTGTTCGAGGGAAAAACATCACCAAGTCAGTACATGAACTATTTTAGTATGATGACGGTGTTGCTATAAGGGAATGAAGCCCTCCTCACCCGGGTGTTCAAAGTCTGTCTCTCAGGAGTAGCTTACCATTGGTACCGCAGCCTGGCGGATAACTGCATTACTTCCTTCGAAGACTTCAAGACTTTATTCTTCACATGATTCTACGAGGGAAGAATGGACATGTCTATGTCCTCTCTCATCGAAGTCAAGTAGAAGAAAAAGGAGGACGTTCGCACCTTCGTTGAACGTTTTCGCCAAGCCACTTTACAGATGCCTCCAGGAGTTCCAAACTCAGCATTGGTGGATATTTGCAAGAAGAACCTTCTTCCCGTGATCTCGGTGTTCACAGGACCATATCAGCTCCATGATTGGCCCTCGTTCATCATCTCAGCGGCAGCCACCGAGGACAACAGTCGTAAGGCGCGTGATAATGGCATCATGATCTCTACCTCTGACAGAGGCAAGAGGTCATCCCCCAACGACGACCATCCTCGCAGTTCCAAAGAGAAAGAAGCTCTAGTGATCAATACGTCCAGATAGAAGACTGCGACAACCACGCAGACAAAACCCGGGACTTCCAGGCCCGTAGAGGTATACTCTTTCGACGACGACGATATTCCGAGTATATTCGAGTGTCTCGTCAAAAGTGGCAAAATTACCCTTCCGGAGGAAAGGCGGCCTAGTGAGGCCGGCAGCGCCAACAACCCCAAGTACTGCATCTTCCACAGATACGTACACCACACAACAAAGGTGTGTTACATACTGAAAAGGAAGATCCAAGAGCTGATCGATGCTAAAGCCATCACTCTGCGCAATAGCGAGAAGACGGTCACGGCCAACATGATCTCTCTGTAATTTGGCAATCTGCCTTCCCAAGAAGTACCGGACGGTGTTACACCTATTTTTCGGACAACGATGAACATCGTTAATCTCCCTCCGGCTAGGGGTCAAAATCATGACCTGTTACCCCTAACTACCCGGAGAGGAAAGATTATGTGGGTTCACCCAGACTTGGTGTCGGAGCTCGAAGAAGAGACTAATGCTACTAAAGCTAAGTCCAGGAAAAACTTCAAATGCAAACCCTGCCATATGGTTGCAACTTCTTCGACATCAGACGAAGATGAGGCTTTTTCCGCAGCAACCCGTTCAGGGAAGGCTTACCTCAAGGACTACGGAGCAAGTCAGGAAGACGCACCTGCAGACACTTCAGCTGCCAAACCTTCAGAACCAGAGCCCGTAGTACCAGAGGCCGGTCCTTCGAGACCAACTTCAGCGGACAAGTGGAAGCAGAAAGAAGTACGCTTCGATAAACCTGTGAAAAATATTCAAAACAAAGGTTTAGAGAAGCCGTACAACTTCGATATCCTGGCCCAACTAGCCAATACGCCAGCCAGATTGTCCATTTTTGAGCTACTCAGGCTCTCTCAAGACACTCATCTAGCCCAGAGTGAGGCATTGATACAGGCGGATACATACTTGACCCAACTCAAGTCCCCCGGTAAAGAACCCGTGGCGTGTCCTCGATGCCGCAGTGTGATAGAGGTGGTCCCAAACATCACTTTCACTCAAGACGACATGCTGTTAAAACATAACAGGCATGACAGACCCCTCTACCACACCGGGTACGTCGATTCCATGGAGGTCGACCGGATTCACATAGATCCGGGATCCTTAATCAGCATCATTCCTCATAGTCTGCTTAGACCGCTGAGGATTCCTACCAGCGAACTGGCTTACACCACCACTACTATTGTGGATTTCAACGCCGAAAGAAGTAAGCCGTTGGGGAAAATTCGCCTGAGGATCCAGATTGGCAACCTCAGATCGGTGGCTACATGCTACGTCATCGATTCAGAGGTATCCTACAACATCCTGCTAGGAAGACCGTGGATCCACGACCACAACATCGTTCCTTCGACTCTACATCAGTGCTTCAAATATGCAAACGTCCAAGGGACAGTACAAACGGAGGTTGCTGACCTAAACCCGTTTAAAGGAGTAGAATCCTACTACTCCGACGCCGTGTTATACTCTCAAGACTACACGGAAGAGGTGTCAGCCCAAGCAGAGAAGGAATCTCACTGGGAGCCTGAAGAACCTTCTGCCAAGCAATCTCTATCAATCAAGGTGAAAGGACGGACTACCCGTCCAAAAGCCACAGAGCCTATGGCTATCTACCTGAACAAGACCAGGTCAGGGAAAGGGGATAATCCTCTAGTGATCACTCTAAGACAGCAGCCTCCGCCCTTAATCATCAACCTACGGCACAACAAGCAGCCGAGTGATGTAAATGCAACCAGAAGTGTGATTTCTGATAATAATAAAGGACCTCTTTCCCAGTATATCGACACACGGATTCCAAATCAAGAATCCTCTCCCCATGACGATATAGAGCCTATAGCACGAAAATTCTTGGCAGCTATAGATTCCTATCATCCGTACATATGGGAAGTAACGTCGTCATCTAATGTCACCACGACGTATGCACCACATGAGGATTCTATCTTCATTGTCCCACCTGTCCGAAATGGTCAGCGTTCAATAGTCTTCGGCCGCATGCGCAATGAACAGACTATACAAGAGGATTCCTTCGATGACGACTCTAGTGAAATGCAAGTTCATAGGTACAGCCCGCAAGCATTGAAGATCATGCAAAATATGGGTTACAACTTAAGGATGGAACCAGGTCTCAACTACGGAAAAGGCAGGCGAACACCGCTGCTCGGCAATCCCCACTATCAACAAACCCATTCCGGGTTAGGGTACGCTACCTCCCTTACGACTTCCAAGTCGAACGAGGATGTCTCTTCCACTTTTCAAGATGGCTCATCGCCCTCCGGCTCATCTCATGCTCTCGAGCAAACATTATCAACAAATATGGTAGCAACGAATTCCTTCGAATCAGTTGAACAAGAATCCGAACCATTCGAGAGTGACGCTTGGGCTCAGCAGATGGATACACAATAGGAGTTCCTCTTCGAGCAACGAGAACCTCCCACTAAAGACGAAGTTATCCAGATTGACGTAGGGGATGAACTTTTACCAAAGCCAATATTTATCAGTAACGACCTTTCCGAAGAAGAAAGGAAAGAAATTACCCAGCTGATAAAAGAATATATCGACGTCTTTGCATGGAATTATGAGGATATGTCAGGTCTTGATCCAAAGGTGGCTACTCATAAACTCAACATACTGCCCGATTCAAAGCCTGTGAAGCAGCACCAACGCCGGTTTCGCCCGGACATGATGGACGCCATTGAAGCTGAAGTCAAGAAGTTGATAGCCTGCGGCTTCATCCGTGAAGAACAACATCCCGACTGGGTCGCCAATGTTGTCCCGGTCATGAAGAAGAATAGGAAAGTACGGATCTGCATCGATTACCGAGATCTGAACGCAGCCTGCCCCAAGGATGAGTTCCCTCTTCCCATCACAGACATCATGATCGACAATATATGCGATTTTGAATGCATGTCTTTCATAGACGGATTCTCGGAATATAATCAGATCAAGATGCATCCTGAAGACGAGAAGCATACCGCCTTCCGGTCACCACTGGGGGTATACTGCTATACGGTCATGCCCTTCGGATTAAAGAACGCCGGGGTTATGTACCAATGAGCTATGAGTGACATATTCCACAAGCATTTATGCAAGACAGTAGAGTGTTACGTGGACGATGTAGCTGTCAAAAGTTGCCTCAGTTATAGTCACATCCAAGACTTAAAGACAGTATTTGAATTGATGTGCCAATATCAACTCAAAATGAACCCTACGAAGTCCTTTTTGGTGGTATCTAGCGGCAAATTTTTGGGATTTGTCATCACCGCCAAAGGCATTCAAGTGGACCCTGATAAAGTCAAGGTCATCTTAAAAATGCGACCGCCCCGCAATCTGAGGGAACTCAGGGGATTTCAAGGTCGTCTGGCTTATATCCGAAGGTTCATATCCAACCTTTCCGGGAGATGCCAGTCCTTTTCTCGTCTCATGAAGAAAGGTGTATCCTTCGTATGGGACGAAGCCTGTCAGCAAGCTTTCGGAGATATCAAGCGCTACCTCACTAGCCCGCCGGTTCTGGTACCTCCTGTCATAGGAAAATCATTCGTGCTGTACGTCCGAGCAATGGATCATTCCCTGGGAGCTCTTCTCGCACAAAATAATGATATGGGCCACGAGCAGGCTATTTACTACCTCAACAGGATGATGGTCGGGGCCGAACACCGGTACAACCCTGTGGAGAAAGAATGCTTGGCTCTTATGTTCGCTATTCAGAAAATGCGATACTATGTCACAGGCCAAACCATTCATATCATCTCCCGAATCAATCCTCTTCGGGTACTGATGAGCAAGCCGAGTGTTCTTAATTCCCGACTCGCGACTTGGGCGATATTATTAACGCCATATGACATGGTGTACGTCACTCAGAAGTCCATCAAAGGCCAAGCATTGGCTGACTTTCTAGCTGCTCATCCGATCCCAGAAGCCTCCAAACTGTACGAGGACATTCCCGACGAAGTTGTAGAGTGTAATTCCACAACAGAAGGCGATGCATGGCAAATGTTCTTCGATGGCGTCTCCAGGACTGGTCCCAGGGGAAACATGGTTTCAGGAGTAGGGATCGTCCTGGTCACTCCTGATAAACTCGTTATCTACCGAGCATATTTTCTTAGTGAGCCCTGTTCTAACAATGTTGCGGAACAACGCTCTACTAATCGGGCTCCAAGTCGCTAAAGAGCTAGGGGTCGAATCGCTGGAAGCCTTCGGTGATTCTCTGCTAATCGTCAATCAAGTCAGAGGAATATATGAAGTCCGGAATCCCGACCTCATCCCCTATCACCGAGCAACGGTCGAGATAGCCATGACATTTAAGGGATTCTTCCTGGAGCATGTACCTCGATCTCAGAATCTGGAAGCTGATGCCCTAGCCAGTCTAGCTGCAGATTTAGCCACCCTTGTAAGAAGGCAGAATTCGGTAATCCTTCTTAACAGAGACTTATTCTGTGTGAAAAATAACTTTCACATAGAACATAGCCACGTGGTGAACGCAGATCCGCCCAGGAGAGACTGGAAAAGTCCCTTTATAGATTTCGTAGCATACGAAATCTTGTCGGAAGCTCCTAAAGAAGCAATATCTGTCAAAAGACGATCATTACGCTTCTATTTCGACGCATCGTCGCAATGCCTATATCGCCGGTCTTATGACGGGCTATTATTACGATGTCTCTCTGGTGATGAAGTACAGTAGATTATTCGTGAAGCTCACGACGGCATGTGTGGGGCGCATCAACCCGTCCTAAGCTACAGGATCGTATCAGAAGAATGGGCTATTACTGGCCCACTATGATCGCAGACGCAATCCAGTATGCCAGACGATGCAGGGCCTGTCAAGTTCATGCAGACTTCATACATCGACCGTCCGAACATCTATATCCTACGGTTGCATCCTGGCCTTTCGAAGCATGGGGTATGGATATCATTGGCCCTATTCACCCGTCTTCTTCCAGAGGTCACCGGTTCATACTGGCCATCACGAATTACTTCTCCTAATGGGCAGAGGCGATCCCTCTGGCTGAGGTAAAGACATCTAACATGATCAGCTTCATCAAGCATCACGTTATTTATCGCTTCGGGGTTCCCCGAAGAATAATCGATCACAATGGGCCTCAGTTCATCAGCCATGCGTTTTACCGATTCTGCGATAAAAATTGGATACAAAATATGGCCTCCACAGCATATTATCCAGCTGCTAATGGGTTGGCGGAAGCCTTCAACAAAACCATTACCAAACTCTTAAAGAAGTTCGTCTCTTCAAACAAAAGAGATTGGAATGAGAAGCTGGGAGAATGTCTCTGGGCATACCGCACAACGGTACGAGCACCGACAGGTTGCACGCCATTCTCATTGGTCTACGGGAGTGAAGCAGTCCTTCTTATCAAAATTCAAATTCTGTCACTCAGGATAGCCGTGGCTAATGAGTTAATTCAAGAAAAGAATGACCTGTTAAGGTTTCAAGAGCTAGAAGGATTAGACGAGAAATGCCTCCAAGCTCAGCAGCGCATCGCGCTCTACCAAGCACGTATTACCAGAACTTTTAATCAAAAAGTAAAGGAAAGAGTGTTCAAAGTCGGCGAGCTAGTTTTAGCTGTAAGAAGACCGATGATTCTCACTCACAGGAGTAAAGGCAAATTCCAGCCCAAATGGGAAGGCCCTTACGTAATCGAGACAACGTTCTTAAACGGCGCTTACAGGTTAGCCCAGCCTAATGGAGACCTGCTAATGGCTCCTATCAATGGCAAATTCCTGAAGAAGTACTATGCTTAAACCTCCTTTGCTCAAGTAGAATAAGGTGATCTCATTCTGACAAAACTACTTCCAAAACGAAACTAGTTGGATCATATTTTATCATGTCCATATGACCTCTGAATAGATATGCTCTGCTAAAACTTACCGAAAGTATATTACGTCCATACCACCTCTGGTATCACTTTCACCCAAATATGTCATTTACGTTCCAAAATAATGGGTCTACAAAGTCAGATGAAAAGCCTCTTTATTATTTCCAGAAAAGAGCAAGAGTACATTAAAAAGCAAAAGCAAAAGTACATCATGAAGGGGGAGCGGTCAGGTCGCAAAGCTGCTGCGCTAGTACGACCATCCTCTCAGCCTCGGAATCCAAGGCATCATCGTAGACCCGCTCCAACCGTGCCTCATCATCTATCAGGAGGGACAGTTCGGCTCTAGCCCGAAGGAAACCGGCACGGGTGACTCCTACACTCGCCAAGTTCTGTTGTGCTACGACCAGTCGGCCCTTCACCACATCTAGACCTGCCGACGACTGAGAAGCCCACTCCTTAGCCTGAGCAAGCTTTGTCTCCAGTTTGCGGACCCTCGCTACATTGCCATCATGCTCGGCCTGGCACTTCGTTTGAAGGGCGATAGTCTGCTCCAAAACGGCTTTTCCTTTGTCCACCTCCTGCTGGTTGGTCTCGAGAAATTTATTCAGACATTCCTTCTTTTCAACAAGATACGCAGTCAAGGAGTCGTATCTGGCCTGGACCAGAGCTTCAATGTTGCCTCGAGCTAGCTGTAGGTACTCGTTAATGGGTTGCTCCAAACCATTAACCATCGCCTCCAGCGCGTCAGCTACCCTGGTATCATTAAATTCTCGGATCGCCTCTATCAAGAACCGAGATGATCTCTTCAGCGACGCAAAGTCCAGCTTCTTCGCCAACACCATTGACATTAGCGTTCTCAAAGTGGTATAGAAGATACCGACATACTGTTCGGTCAGCGCAGCTAGGTCCGCATGAATGCGGGGAGTGTCCCCGATCGTGGCAACTTCCCCTCCAGGAATAACCACAAACGATATCGCCATAGCCGTCGCCTCAGCAGGTGCTACGATGAAAGAAGAAGCGCCAACGCCGGACGAAGATGCCAACGTACTCAAAGGAGGCACTGTCGCGATAACAGGCTCGTCCTCCTCTTGAGATATCGGAGTCTCCCCGACAGGCAAGACAGCGCCCAAAGATGTCTCCTCTTCAAAATCGGGTACCTCCGTGTCGCCGCCAGAGCCAAAGGACGCATCTACACTGCCCTCCCCAAAGAGGTCTTCCCTGAAAGGAGGACGAAATAAAGTTAATGTCAGCATAATATTAACTTTCCTAAAAGAAAAGGTGTGAAGACGACATTTACCCGGGATCAACAACATATATGTCGCATCCGCAACATGTACAGCTAAATCATTTCTTAATGATGCTAGGCAAGCAGTCATACCTGGGGAAGGGGGTCTGCTCACAGAAGCTGACAGATAATCTTCCAAGTCCTCCTCCAAATCCAACCGAGGCTCACCGGCAGGAATCGCACTAGGTATACTCGCAGGCACGGCAGAAGTCCCTCCCGATGCCGATCCGGCTAGAGGTATACGGAACTTTATTATACTCAGCGTTAATGCCGGGAATCCGGAGAGAACGATTTACCGTCTTCTTCTTCCTCTTACGAGGGGAAGTCTCCTTGGGAACATGAGCCCTTCGCTTCCCAAGAACTGCCAAATCCCCTGCAGGCGGAGGTATTTTACCCCTAGGGACCAACACCAGAGGCTCATCCGGGGTAATGGACTCACCCTCGTCGGAAGAAACCGAGGGGACTTCAACTCTTCCCCCAGGCTTGGAAGAGGGCACCCTAAAGCTTCCCTGCATATCAAAATTATGATGGAAGGTGTTCGTCGCCACATAGAACTGGGCATACGAATGCAGGATGCGCAGCTCCGTGGAGAGTGTAATGACGGGCACAATAAAAATTGCCCCAGTACAGCCCATGATGAAATATCGCCACCCCCGTGCTCCATCAATAAGCCTACCTCTGGACCTGAAGCTGGTGACGGCGTTGCCCACGTGCAACTGATCATACCCAAACTGTCGGGCAAACCGACTAGGCAAGTAGGTCTCCAAGAAGCAATGATCTTCGCTTCTGTACAGCAGATGGGATGGTCTAATACAGACCAACCAATTAAAAGCTTCGAAAGAAAGAATAGTCTTCTCACTACCCGAATCCTTGAGCCTAATCCCCGACTGATTGCGATGTACATGAGGGACGGTACAGAAAAGCTTCCGACTATGACTGAAGCCTAGCGCCCGTCGACAGTCTATAACTGTGTTCACGTTCCAGGAAGACTTCCGGTAGTTTAACAAGAAACTACCCCCCGAACTACTGCCGGAACCGGGAGACATCACCCGGGCGTTATGAAGAATTAGCCACCCCATCAAGTACAGGTATGGAAATTCTATCCTGGGGAAGCTATCACGCCGAACATCATCGACGATCAGCCCGTTAGTCATGGCCCTCAGGCCAGTTTGTATACGGCACACCATGGCAGGGAGCAAGCCCAGTCTAGCCCCAAATACCAGACGTACTGTAGGCCACAGCATGTTACGGTGGATGCGGTCCGTAGACGCGACGCCAGGCAGTACTACTCGGCGCAGCCATATAGAGAGGAAGCCAGCCAGTTGAGCCTCCCTGGACAGAGGCCTGCGACAGCGCCTCAAATAACTATAGGCCTTAGTGACTTCAGGATACTTCCCCGTCCCTTCGTCGAGGAACCAGTCCGGAGCACCAGCATCCACTATAAGATCGTCAACTACCTGAGCATTAATCGCACTCAGGGGATTCACGGGCAGATCCTTGCCCTCCAATACCTTCTCCGGCTTAGCAGTCCTAGACCGGTGGAAGAAAAGATAAGACGTCCACTACCCGAGGGTCTGAACCCCCCAGCTCCCGGTTCGTGGGAACATACTCTTCGTATGAAGTATCCCCCATCGGCAGTCTTGAGATCTCTGCCATCTCATGCAGGGCCAATCCCAACTCCCGCAGTAGAGTGGCGAAAGTCCCGGTGAGCGAAATATATCGCTCCATCAATGCCAGGAACAGGTTAGGGTTAGGAGGTAACCCAACACTGATAGCGCTCACAGCTGCAAACAGACCAATGTTCTCCAACTCAGTTTGGAAATGCTTCAAGGCCCAATCAACTAAACGAGCCCATCGAAGGTTTGAAGGGGAGATCCACCCGCCACACCGAGGGTTCACCTTAGGGTATACTCTCCCAGGCCCCATAAAATCATTATAGAAAGTCGGTAACTGGACCGGCTGGATCACCAAACTGTCTTCACTCGGGACACTGCCCGGGTACAGCCCCCTGAACAGCATCACAGAGCCAGAAGGGCGGCTGACAAACGACCCCTGGTCAGCTCCTCTCAGAGAAAGATCTTCCCCGGCTTGCCATGAAGATCGAGAGTCAGCGTCCACGACATCTTCCTAGGATGCGTAGCATGGAAGAAGGCCAAGATGGGGTAGTCTCTCGGCATACTGGGCAGATACAAGACCAAATCCACGGCAGGGAAAACCCAGAGTTCTCTCTTGGGCTTTGTCTGGGACTGCTTATCGATCATGTCCCCGAAGAGGAAAGCCGGCTTCAGGTATTGCTCCCCGTCTACGTACGTTAGGGGCTCCCCGTTGATCATGCTCAGCAGCATTCGCTCGCCCTGAGCCGATATCATAATTGCCCTTCCTTCGGGATATTGGGGCCCGGAGATAGAAAATGTCACGTGCGATAGATCCTCCAGATAGTTGGAGTACAACATCCCGGCGGCAGAGCCCATCACTTCAGCTAGCGGAGACTCATGCAAGTTAACTGTGAAAGTATAAAAGAAACACGTCAGTTCCTAAAACTAGACATTTCGGGACTTGCAGCATCCGATCAACAGTCCGTGCTCTACGCCGAGACTGTGAAACTTGAACCTTTACGCTGGAATCCATTTCCTTAACGTAAAAGTCAAGATTGGCAGTATACGGTCTGTGCTTTACTCCAGATTGATTAAATTGAGCTTTACGCCAGGATTTCCATCCACAAGCATAAAACTCAAATTTTAATGGTGTACACCAAGTTTTCGGCGGTCAAAGCTTTTACGCTCGACTGCAGAAAAAAATAGAGTTTTTACGCTGACACATTTGGAATGTGGGCGTAAGAAGATGAAACGTCTCCGTGCATCATCTTCCTCAAAGAGGCTATCAGCACAGAAGAAGACCAAGCGCGGTTACGTTCAAACGTGTGCGAAGGATTTTCAGTCATTCTCTTCTTCCCAAAAGCTCTACCTTCCAGGCAGGGTGCACTACTCGTCGGCGGGATGCTCCGCTCAGAACGAAGTTCGCCTTGTCCAACCAGAGACTCTCTCGCTTGGGTCGAAGAACGAGAAGAGGAATCAACCTTTTTTCCCTTAGCGGAGGAGGTTTGTTTCGAAGCCATTACTGGAGACTTTGAAGACTCGAAGAAGAAACAGAACTCGAACAGTCGAAAGCTTTCTCTCGCAGAAGACGGATGGAAAGTTTTTCTCCCAGAAACTTGGGAAATATATAGAGTTCGGATGGACTCTTCGGACCCCAAACCAAATCTCCTAATTAATATTCGGTTATGATTGGGTCCTATGTCAGCCTATTTATTTAGAGAAGGCGGACAGTGCGCGAATTCAAAAAGTTTTTTGCGCAAAGCAGGTTCGTGGTTTCTATGCTAAGGAGCTTCCTACGCTCGACAGCTATAGATCTACGGTTTTACGCTCGCAAGCTACAAGTCTATAGTTTTTACGCCCGGATGCCTTTGTGCTCGGTAGCTTTTATGCTCGAGAGGCTACAAACCTACGATTTCACGCTCAGCAGATACCAAATCGATGATCTCACGCTCGGTGGTGCATAGTTTACGCTCGGAGGCGACGGATCCATGACTTCACGCTCGGAAAAAGTTTCTTTTCAGAAGCAACAAATTCACAGTTCTACGCTAAAGAGCTTTCTGCGCTCGACGGCTATGAATCTACGACTTTTCGTTCGACAGCTACAAGTCAGGTTTTACACCCAGATGCCTTTGTGCTCGGTAGCTTTTATGCTCGAGAGGCTACAAACCTACGACTTCACGCTCAGGAACTACAAGTCTATGATTTCACGCTCGATGGTGTTTAGTTTACGCTCAGAGGCTGCCAACTCATGATTTCGCGCTCCATGACTTCCCGCACATCTGAAAGATATACAGGCCAGAGTACGCGTACATCTGAATGATCCTCAAGGCGGTCAATTACAGGAGTTCACACAGAAGATACTCCTTCTTGATCTCAAGATATCCCAAGTACCCGAAGCATACAGAGTTCAACATTAAAAAATTACTCTTTTTCACGGGTCGAATCAAAGTTCATCCAGACTCCAGTCTGAACAGTTCATCTACCAAGAGGAAAAATTAGTTTGACTGCTATTTCTCGCCCTGTTCCAAGGGATTTCCAAGAAATCATTCTTGAAGATGATGTCTGAACAAAGAAATTTTGTCTATCAGAAGTAACAGTTCAGGATTCTACGCGGTTCCTCACTCCTAAACAGCAGGACAGTTCAAACACTCGAATGCTAAAGCAACTTTCTACGCATCCCTAGTTATGCGTAAAAGACAGGATAGGACCTAGCACTCTTTCTAAACAGAGTCGGCGTAAAGAATCAGACGTATCGAAGCTGCACACATTCAGACTTCACAGCAAAGTATGGCAAGATGATCATATAAAGACAGAAAGACGATTTTATTAAAGATTAAAGTCATGATTACATATGAGGGAAATCCAGTCTACAAGGGTTTTTCTTCATTTTTATGATTACATCTGAGGGAAACCCCGTCTACAAAGGGCTTCCTCATCATCGTCTGAAGATCGCACCGAGGAGCTGTTCTGACAGGTTCTCACATTGATGAAGGTCTTCCTCTTCTTCCAAGAAGATGATCAGTGGCGGGAGGATACAAAACTGGGCATAGACCCATCCTCCAACAAAAGGAAAGCAGGGTAAATCTGCTGACCTACAGACCACCGCCACTCAAGCCGGGACAGAGCTAGTTTGTCTGCCTCTCATCACCAGAGGTAACGGAAGAATGTGCCACTTGCAAGCAGCGTGGTGAAATATGATTCTTCGTCTCTCCCGAAGAACTACCATACAAAGTTGCTGATTATTCCAAGCAAAGGAGGCTATGATATCCTTCCATGATCCATCGTTGCAGAGGTAATTTGCTCGAAGATGCCATCTTTTTCGGCTCCTTACATGCTGGAAGAGCGTGATCTCCTTCTTCCTCAGGTCGACCCGACGAACTATGGCCATCATCTCTGTATGATGAAGGAAGTGTGGGAAGAACAGGAGAACTCCTCATCCTTTTTATAGGCGAGAGAGAGCACCGATCCCCAATGAATCCGCCATAAAGTCAGCCTCGACCGTTTCAGAACTCTATTCAGAAACGTTTTGAGTTACGAGGAATGGTTCATGCTTCATTCAAAGCGTTTCAAATTACGAGGAATTTAAAAGCTTTGAAGGGGGTCTTGTAGAAGCATGAAAAATACGCTGGAAGCTCTACGCAGCATATTGATGCAAAGCAGCATAAACCGAGGACTTCAGAGCCTTCAAGCGTGCAAATAGAGCTTCTCCGCCAAAGCACAGTGAGAAATACAAGCTCAAGGACCATCCGCGTAGGGCAGTATGCCCAGGCTGCTTCAGCGTAAATAGGGTGCTTCATCGCCTATATGACGTAAAACTCATCCTTTTTCAGTGCAGCATTGAAGTGTACGAGGGACGCTTCGTATTCTCCGAAGTAAACCTGTCAGACCCTGCAATGAACCTGTCAAAACCTACAATGAACTTGTCAGATCTTGCAGTGAACCTGACGTCTCGACTTCTGACAAAGAGATACTGCTCGACTACCCAGGCGACGGCTATGATGATGGCGCAGCACTGCAACCCAGGCTGTCATTTATTGCCATTTCTCTTGCGTAAACCGCTTTTACGTACACAAAGGAATAAGATGCCTGGTTTTACACAGGCAAACCTGAGCTCCTTATGCTCCGCGAAAGACAAACCGCCTGCCACGTCAAAAGCTGCACCCCGTACGGGACTCGAGGCACGTCTCTGTATTTTTTTGCACATGGCGGTGACAGGCCCTCAAGGCACGTCTCTGCAATTAATGCGCCGAATACTGACAGATGCCTGAGACACATCTCTGCACCATACGCAGGCCAAGTGACAGACCTTCAAAATACGCCTTTGCGTTTAATGCACCGGATGATGGCAAATCTCCATAATTAATGATGGGGATTTGATTATATCTCCAAGAGCCATAATTTCGGCTAAAGACGTCCACATCATCACTCTGGCACGTTACGCAATGGCTTCTACGCCTATTCAGCTTTGGTGCCCGCTCGGCTTCTACTCCTATTCAGCTTCGGTGCCCGCTCGGCTTACGCGCCTATTCAGCTTCGGTGTCCACTCGGCTTCTACGCCTACTCGGCCTCTATGACCACTCGGCTTCTACGCCTACTCGGCCTCTATGACCACTCGACTTCTACGCCTATTTCGGCTTCTATGCCGGTTTGATAACTATTTGGCTTCTATGCCATGGTGACAGATATTTGGCTTCTATGCCAACCTCTTCTACACGATGGATACCTACCTATGTGGCTTTTACGCCATTATCTTCGTAGCGATTATACGTATTTTGTCCATTAGTTGGACCCGCGTCACACGCTCATTCAAAGGATCATCTATACGCAGGCTTTGGTTATTTTAACCGTTATATAAAAGGGTGTTGTACTTTCCAGTACTCAGTTTTTACACCGATTGAGTGGTCAATGTCACTAAAACTTTATAAATAGAGACCTCTATCAATGAGGAAGAAGGTCGACAAATTAGAGGGTCGGAGAAATCAGGTCTAAAAATTGATCAAGAGATCCAGTACCAGATCCAACGGTCGAGAGAGAGAGAGAGAGAGAGAGAGAGAGAAGAATCCGGAGCTCAGGCAAAGAGAAGGGATCGACGACTTTGGCATCGGGCATCCACCCTCTTCAGCAACCCTCGAAGCTGCTACCTGTCTTCCTGTCTTCCATGGCACTTCTTCAATATCGTGTGGTCCAAGGGCTAAAGTGATCGACTGCAGATCAGACACCTATAGCAATATTTACCCAAATTAAATAAATTATACTTAGACATCCTCGTGTAGGATCAAATTTGTACAATCTTGTTTGTAAACAATAAAAGAAGGGACGGGTCTTCGTACAAGACCTCGTTCTCCCGTATTCATCAAATCTTTTCTCGTTTATATTATCCCAAAACAACAACAACTACCGGGCTAGTATAGAGATGTCACCATTTGAGGCTCTGTACGGTCGGAGATATCGTACTCCTTTGTCATGGGACAATATTGGAGAGAGAGTTTTGCTAGGGATAGAGATGGTTGTGGATGCTGGGAAGAAGGTTAAGCTGATCAGAGACAGACTTCGAGTGGCGCAGAACAGACAACGGCATTGGGCCGATAGCCACTTCTTTGTGCTTGTTATTGGTTGTTTGTTATAGATTAATTTCTTAAGTTTGTATTTTGTTCTAGGTTGGTAGTTTTGTATTTTTGAGGATTTCTCCGACACGAGGCACGATTCGCTTCGGTGGAGGCGGAAAGCTTAGTCCATGATTTATCGGACCTTTTACTATTCTAGAGAGGGTCGGTGCAGTTGCTTACAAATTAGACTTACCACCTGTATTGAAGGGAGTTCACAATGTATTTCATGTGTCACAGTTGAGACGGTACGTGACAGATCTTAGTCACATATTAGATCACTGAGAGATAAATATGGGCCCTACTCTTAGCTATCAAGGGCAGCTAGTTAAGATTCTGGATCGGAGAGAGAAGGTACGGAGGAACCAGACTATTCCCTTGGTATGCGTCGCATGGAAGCATCACTCTCTGGGGGAGTCTACCTGGGAGAGAGAGGATAAAATACGAGGGCGTTACCCATATTTGTTTGTGCCTTGAGGTATGTTCTTTCCTCATTATTTTCTATTTTATATTATTTTTTGGGGTAGTTTCATTTTTGAATTTCGAGGAGTTTAATCTTTGAATTTTGAAGACAAAATTATTTTAAGGGGGATAGACTTGTCACTACCATATTTGCTAGGATAGGGTATTTTGGTCATTTTATAATAAATTAAATGCATATTTTATAATTATTTATTATATTATTTAATTATTTTTAGATGTTAGTTTATTATTTTGGACTTGTGTTAGTGGACCTAACTAGTTTAGTTTAGACCCATGGACCAACATTTGTAATTAGTTAGAATGAGCTTAATAAGAAGCCTATTCATTAGGAGAATTATTAATTAAATTAAACCCATTACACTAGAACATTTTCTCCATAATTATTTCTTCATGAGAGGCTCCAAGGGGTATATTGGTTATTTCAAAGTAGCTTGAGGGAGGGGTCAAGGGGGCCGACCATATAAAGAGAGGGGAAAAACTTATCTCTCCTCTTTTCATTTTAAATCTAGATCTAGAATTTCCCTCAACCCAATTTTTTTATTCCCACATCAAATTTCTACCAAATTCTTTCTAATTCCTTCTTAAATCACCATTAGAGGCTAGTAGACCAAGGATCAAAAAGGAGGAAGCAAGAATTTACAAAGAGGAGCAATGATCTACAAGTTGGAGGCCAATTTTATCAATTTTGGAGGTTGCATTAGGAATCCATCCACCAATAGGTATAATTTAGTTTTTTTACTTTAATTAGGTTTTAAATCTATGTTTTAATTATTAAAAACTATTCCATATGATGAGGCTACCCATAGGAATTGGAATTAGGTTCATAGGAGGCCTATGAAGGAAGTTATGGTGTATTTTGCATCAATTTTAGGAGAATTCTGAGATTGACACATGTTGTATTTGTCAATTGGTCAATTAGACCAAATTGACATGTGTTTGATTATTTGTGGCTACTGTCGTGTCCACAATTGGATACGTATAGGCCGTATCTCAATAATTTGGTGATACATATTGATTTGGAAAAAAATTCTTCGACACGGGGCCCTGTACATGTCATATTTTTACACGGACACGTAGTTGTGTAATTGACTCTTCATATTATTCATAAATAGTATTTTAGACTTGCTCGTGTTCTTCGGGGTACGTTTGGTTGTATGGTAGACTCATGTCGCAAGCGTATCATAGATCTAGTGTGATATCGGTGCGATGCACTCCACGTATTTGTGTATTTCATTTCTAGATCCAATTTTCATTGTTCATAGCTTTTCGTAATATATGTATTCATATGTATATAGATATAATGTTATGTATATGTATATAGATATCTATATATATGTATGTGTGTATATATATATTGAGGTGAATGCTATAATATATGTGTAGAAATGAATGTGTGTGTATATATATATATATATATATATATATATATATATATATATATATATATATATATATGAAGAGAAGTATGATTTTTATATATACATAAGTAGTTATGTATACTTATGAGGATGTGTTACTTAGGACTATGTATCCATATATTGATATGTTATGTATATATATATATTAAGTTGTATATATTCATATATATGTATATAGTTGTATAACTAGTTTATTGATATGTTTATATAGGAGTGGTTATTGTTATATGCTTGTTTATATGTGTGTAAGTGGTTATATATATATATATATATATATATATATATATATATATATATATGTAGGTGTTTGCTTGTGTGTGATAAGAGATGGGGGCTCGGTTAGTGAGCATTCAACACTGCAGTTCAGTAAGGCAACAACACAATCTGGTTCACAACAAGGACTAGCAAACACAGCGAACAGTTGCATCAGCCATTTCTGTATGTACCAGTAGCTGCAGCGGCTACGCAAAGCGGGCAACAGCAGCACCAACTGCAGCAGTGTTAAGTTATACTACATAGCGAGGTAGCAGCAGTTGCACAAGCAACTGTACAACAGTAGCAAGGAGGTTCAGCATACATCGCTAGCAACAACAATTTCAATATTGTGTGCACACAGTGTCATGACCCACACCCGGTGTAAGGGTATAAGTCGGAAATAACGCCCAGCCTATGCCGCAGAATCGGCAGTAGAACGTTGTATAAATAATCTATCTAACAATATAATGAACCACCAATAATGATAATATACTCAATCACAGAACTAAGATAGAAATGATCACGAAACACATAAAGAATAGAATAGTCACAATACAACTCATGAGTCTAAAATAATACATTAATGATTCTGAAGAAGAAACAAAATAAGCTGGAGACAAATCCAGTACAAAAGAATACTACGAAGTTACAACTCCCGGGTCAACTATTTCAGTTGGGATAAGTCCCTACTGAACCAGGGTCTCAAAATCTAAACCCACAACATCCTGGGGTCCATAATAGGTAGGGTACCACTCCTCAGTGTCATCTGGAAAAATATATCCAGTCAGGAAAGGAGCAGAGTACATCTCTAACAGCAGTCCTAATCAATGATAAAAACTATATAAATTGTAAATAGATGTAGATAACAAGATGCACAATAGATACAAGAGATATATATACAATAAGAAAATATTGAAATAAATACAATAATGAACAATATGCCAATAAACAAGAATACTAATGACTAAGTGTGTGAGTACTAGCTTAACATGTGATCGGCTTGAGCAAGATGCAATACGACCTGGCTAATCATACGTACGGTGTATGATCAATACTATTCAGTAATCAGTACTTGATACAATAGGGATATTAATCACATATCTATACTAATACTTTCCACCCCCGACTGGTATAATAGATCCAACCACGGTATGCTTTGGCACGAAATTCCCCATGAAGATAGCTAGTCTTCCCGAGAATCAGTGTATGTACATATACATGATAACCAATGAAACAATACTTGCACCATATACACCATATACCAGGGAATAATATCTTATGACGAGATCCGAATATACCAATCCGTGTAACCATAGTGTCAAGAGAACATAGATATCTACACTAGATACAATGAACGTAAAGGATATCATAAATGAGAAACTATCAGAGAATATACTCGCCTGAAGTCAAATGAATAGTCTCACAGATGTCTGACACGGTGCCTAAAAGACCTAGATATGGAATACAACATCAATACAAGGTTCCAAAAAGAGAATAAGTTAAACTAGTCAACTTCTAGGTCAATTAGTCAATTCTAAGTCAAAAGTCAACTATAGTCAACTCTAAGTCAACTATGGTCAAATATGGTCAAACCAAGGTTAACTATCTATATCTAGGTTGCACAAGTCTAACAAAAAAATCTTGGGTCAAGATACTAAAATCCAAGTCAAGAAACCCACATCTTAAATATTAGGATACCGTATCTCCGGATACGTAATTTTCAAGATAACACCTCAATATATATATCAAACAATATTTATAATAATATAGAATCACAATTTATATATCAAAAAGGTACCGTAGTTTTGAACCAACTTGGTATCTCAATAATAATCACAAACTTGATACCCAAACCCCGTATCTTGAGTATCCCACTTACCTTGGTTTCCACAAGGTAATACTCAATACCTTGATATAATCATTACCTTCATATATAATATATAACTATTATATACATATAAGGAATATAGCAATAATAATATATTATCTCAATATTAATACATATATATATATATATATATATATATATATATATATATATATATAAGTATATATAAGTATTAAACACATATATATATAATCAGCCAAACCGTCACTGAAAACTGTATTGAAAAATACTGATACACTGATACACTGATACACAATTTATAATATGCCTTTAGTGACAGTTCTGGCTATCACTAAAGCTGCCGTCACTGTTGCTGTGGGATCATGTACTGTTGTCGCTGCTTTGGTGACGGTTTGCAACCGTCACCGTTCCACTGTCGCCACTGCTGCTCTTTCCCGCTGCTGCTGCTGCTTATTAATGACAGTGGCGGCTGTCATTAAATGATGCCTCCACTGCTACAGCGTCTGCTGCTGAATCCGCTGCTATTAATGACAGTGGCTGTCACTAAACCTGCTGTCGCCTAAAACTATATAAAATATATATATATAACATATATATATATATATAAACTCCTAATAAATATGTATATATATATCTATATATATAATTACCAATTAGACTATAAATACACCCTCTATAATAATAAACATATTAGGACATAGCCACATACATAATCATAAATACATATATATAAATAATCATATAATAACTATAGATAATCTAATTACTTAATTAAACATACACATATATTTATAAAAACATATACATATATTTATAAAAATATATACATATATTTATATCCCTAACATATATTATAACATATGTATTAATGCATAAAGAAGAAAGCTACCTCTATATATATATTCTCTTAGTACGTATATAGTACATAGATCTATGATACAATAAACACTAAAATAAAATAAATACACTATAATACATATAATATATATATATATATATATATATATATATATATATATATATATATATATATATATATATATATATATATATATATATATACACACACACACAATTATAACTCAAGAATTAAAAGCACAATAATTAGATCTACAATAAATACACAACATATAGAGAGTATCACACCGTATCCCACTAGATCTTGGATACGCATGTGACACGAGTCCACCACACATCCAATTGTACCCCAAAGGACACAAATAAGTCACATATAATATTTATGAACAATACAAAGTGTCAAATATAGATCTACGTGTCCGTGTCAAAATAAGGCATGTACAAAGTCCCGTGTCGGAGGGAAAAACTTCCAAATCAACACGTATCACCAAATTATTGGGATACGATCTACACGTACCCAATTGTGGACACGACACTAGTCCCAAACACATAAACACATGCCAAATTGATCTATATGATCAATTGACACACACAACAAATATCATTCTCGAAATTTCTCCAAAATTGCTACAAAAAGTACCATAACTTTCTCAATAGGCCTCCTATGAACACAAAACCAAATCCTATGGGTAGTATATGCATATGGGTTGATTTTTCATGGTTAAATCTCAGATTTAGAAGCTATTTTAAGGAGAAAAACTGAATTGTACCTATTGGGAGATGGATTCCCAATGAAACCTCCAATTGAGATAAAATTGCCTCCAACTTGTAGATCCTTGCTCATTTTTGTAGATCCTTATTTCCTCCTTCTAGATCCTTGCTTCTCAAGTCTCTAATGGTGATTTGGGAAGAAATTGGATTGAATTTTGGTAGAGAAATGAAATAGGAAAGAGGGAATTTGGTAGTGGGAAATTCTAGATCTTGATTTGGAATAAAAAAGAGGAGAGAGAATTTTCTCCCTCTACTTATATAGGCCGGCCCCTATTCCTCTCCCTCAAGTAATCATGTAATGTCCATTATACATCTTGGGGCCTTTCATGAAGAAATAATTAAGGAAGGAATTTTCTAGTCCAATAATTTATTTAATTTAATCCATCTCCTTAACAATGGGCTTTCTAAATGGGCTAGTCTAACTAATTAATTCATGTTGGTACATGGGTCCAAACTAAACTAGTTAGGTCCACTAACACAAGTCCAAATTAAATAACTAACATCTAACGATAATTAAATAATATAATAATTAATTATTTATCAAGCACAATAATTATTTAAATAGGAAATTACTAAAATACCCTTTCCTAGAAAATGTGGTAGTGACAAGTCTACCCTCCTTAAAATAATTTTGTCCTCGAAATTCAAAGACGAAAACTACCCCCATAAAATAACAGAACAGAAATAAAGAATCATAACTAACTATAAAAGAACATAATAATGAACAGAACATAACTAGGAAATAACATACCTCAAGGTACAAACAAATATGGATAACGCTCCCGCATTTCATCCTCTCTCTCCCAGGTAGACTACCCCGGAGAGTGATGCCTCCATGCGACATACACCAAAGGAATAGTCTGGTTCCCTAACACCTTCTCTCTCCGATCCAGAATCTCAACTGGCTGCTCTGGATAGCTAAGAGTAGGGCCTACCTCTATCTTCGAGTAATCAAATACATGACTAGGATCTGCCATGTATCATCTCAACTGCGATACATAAAATACGTTATATACTTCCTCCAATGCAGGTGGCAAGTCTAGTCTATAAGCAACTGTACTGACCCTCTCAAGAATAGTGAAAGGTCCGATGAATCGCGGACTAAGCTTTCCGCCTCCACCGAAGCGAATCGTGCCTCGTGTCGGAGAAATCCTCAGAAATACCAAACCACCCACCTAGAACAAAACACCATCTTAAGAACCTAATCTATAACAAACAACCAAGAACAAACACAAAACAAAAATCTAAACTATATCTCGAACTCCAAAGGTCTCCGATGGCTATCGGCCAAATGCCACTGTCTGTCATGCGCTACTCGAAGTCTGTCTCTGATCAACTGAACCTTCTCTGCTACATCCACAACCATCTCTGGGCCAAGCAAAACTCTCTCTCAAATATCGTCCTAAGACAAAGGAGTACGACACCTCCGACCGTATAGAACTTCAAAAGGTGACATCTCTATATTGGTCTGGTTACTGTTGTTGTAAGCAAACTCTACCAAATGGAGATGGTCCTCCCAAGAACCCCCAAAATCTAGCACACAAGTGCGCAATATATCCTAGAGAGTCTGAATAGTCCTCTCTGACTGCCCATCTGTTTGGGGATGATATACAGTACGAAACTTGAGCTGAGTGCCCAAACTCTCCTGCAAACTCCTCTAGAAATAAGAAGTGAAATGACTATCCCGATCCGAGACTATGCTAACGGAAACTCCATGTATCCTAATGATCTGCCTTACATACATCTATGCCAGCTTCTCCGTAGACAAACCCACTTTGAAAGGCAAAAAGTGGGCCGACTTGGTCAACCAATCAACGATGACCCAAATCGCGTCTTTCCCTCCTGGAGATCGTGGAAGTCCGGACACAAAATCTATAGTAATGTGTTCCCACTTCCACTCTGGAATAGGTAATGGCTGAAGTAAACCTCCTGGCCTCTGCCTCTCGGCTTTTACCTGCTGGCATACTAAGCATCTGGATACAAACTGTGCCATTTCCCTCTTCATGTCATACCACCACACACTCTCTCGCATGTCCGATACATGTTGTTAGCACCTGGATGCATAGAATACTGAGAGTGATGCGCTTCCTGTAACACCTCCTCACGCAGCTCTCCACTAGGCACACATAATCTAACTCCATGCCTCAAAGATCCATCCTCAGCAATAGTGAAATCATCCTCCAATCCTTCTCTCACCTGAGCTCTGATACTCCTCAGAGATATATCCTTATACTGTGCTGCCCTGATCCTGTCTATCAAATCTGAATGTATCTTCAATCCCCACAACTATATAGCACCACCAGGAACAATCACCTCAATGCCCAAGCTCTCTAAGTCCTCCAACAAATATCGATCCTACATCAAGAACATAGCTACCGGATACCTGCTCAAAGCATCGGCAACTACATTAGCTTTCCCAGGATGATATTACAAAGAGATATCAAAATCCTTCATTAATTCCAACCACCGACGCTGCCTTATGTTCAACTCCTTTTGCGTAAAAATGTACTTCAAGGTTTTGTGGTCTGTGAAGATCTCCACACGCTTTCCGTACAAATAATATTTCCATAACTTTAGAGCAAATATGACGGCTGCCAACTCCAAATCATGGGTAAGATAGTTCTTTTCATGAGGACGCTATTGCCTGGATGCATAGGCTATCACTTTCCCATGCTGTTGAAGAACACAACCCAAACCCTTCCCTGATGCATCACTATAAATAGTGAAGCCTTCGGACCCTGATGGCAACGTCAAAATAGGAGCAGACGTCAACCTCTTCTTCAACTCTTCAAAAGCAACCTAGCAATACTCCGTCCAAACAAACTCCACATCCTTCTTGGTGAATCTGGTCATCGGCTCGATAATCCTCAAAAAATCTTGCACAAATTTCCTATAATAGCCTGCCAATCCCAAGAAACTCCTGATCTCTGTTACCGAACTCAGAGTCTTCTAAGATTCCACTGCTGAAATCTTCTTCAGATCCACGAAAATACCATCACCAGTCACAACGTGTCCCAAGAACTCCACCTTGTCCAAGAAAAATTCATACTTGGACAACTTTTCATACAACTTCTCCTTCCTCAGCACATCCAACACAATCCTTAAATGCTCCTCATGCTCCTCCGGCGTCCTCAAGTATATGAGTATGTCGTCGATGAATACCCCCACGAACTTGTCAAGGTACTGGTGGAACACCTTGTTCATCAAGTTCATAAATACCGCTGGTGCATTAGTCAAACCAAACGGCATCACCATAAACTCGTACTGACCATACCGAGTCCAAAAACCAGTCTTTGGTATGTCCTTCGGCGTTACCTTCACCTGATGGTAGCCTGATCTCAAATCTATCTTAGAAAACACCTTCGCACCACTCAACTGATCAAACAGATCATCAATCCGTGGCAAAAAATACTTATTCTTGATAGTGAGATTATTCAAAGCCCTGTAATCAATGCACATGCGCACCGATCCATCCTTCTTTGGTACAAACAATACCGAGGCTTCTCATGGTAAAGAACTCGATCTGATAAACCCCTTATCCTGCAATTCGTCCACCTGCTTCTTTAGCTTGGCCAGCTCGATGTTGTTTACTCTATAGACATGCTGCGTAATTGGCTCTGCACCTGGCACCAAGTCTATAGAAAATTCAATATCTCGATCTGTCGGCAATTCTGGCAATTTCTCAGGAAATATATCCAAGAACTCTGCTATCAATGGATGTGGCAACTCCTTGTCTTCCACCATAGCTCCACAAATAATGCCTTCTCCCTACTCTGCAGCACCTCTAGCAAACTCGAACTCTGGCTCTCCTAGCTGACCAAACAAAACTCTACCTCCTCTACAATCTATGCTAGCACGGTGCCTACTCAACTAATCCATCCCGAGTACAATGTCGTAGCTCAAAAGTGGCATTACAATTAGATACGCACTCAACTCCCTACCTCCCAAAGTAACTCTTCGATTCTTGCAAATATTATTAACCAGGATAATGCCTCACCCGATCATGATCTTGCAAGTCCTAAGCAAAGACTCAGCTACCAAACCATGCTTCAGAGCAAAAGAAATAGATACAAAACTATGGGAAGCACCACTATCAAACAAAGCTAAAGCTGAAATAGAATCAAGAAGAATAGAACCTTTAACGACATCTCAGGTGGGTTCATCCTCCTCGACGGTTATAGCAAACACTCGTCCCTGCCGAGCACCTCCCTGCTGTTGATGCTGGACAAAATGCTGCTGCTGTATCGGAAGCGGTCCCTTCGGCTGTGTTGTATGTGGTCTCGTCTGTGCCATCGGAGCTGAAGCTGCTCCCTGAACTGCTCAAGGAGGACACTCCCTCGATTTATGCCCTTCAGTACCACAATACATACAAACTCCTAACCTCCTCCTACAAACTTTCCAGATATGGCGGGGCTTCTTGCAGTACTGGCATGGAGCTTGCTGTGACTGTCTCTGCTGCTGAGGTGCTTGGTGAAAAGATGCCCTAGCTGAAGTCTGGTTCTGCTGGGGCTACTGGAAAGATCTGGACTGGAAATAAGGATGTTTGGCAGAAATTGTACTGCCATTGGCCCGCAGAAAAGAATCACGGTCTCTCTTGGGCTTTGAACCCAACTCCCGCTCAACCTTGCGTGCCTCCGCAAGTATCTCCGAGTATGTCTCATAAAAAAACGGAATGAGAATCTTCACTTCCAAGTTTAGACCCACACGGAAACGAATAGCTCAAACCTCCGGCTCTCTCACCAGATACTTTACAAATCGACTCAACCTACCGAACTCTGCAGCATACTCCTCTACAGATATGCTCTCCTGAATGAGACTCTCAAACTGTCTCCCCAAGTCTAGCCTGTCTGCCCAGGCAAAAAACTTCCTCTTGAAGAGGTCCTTGAATACCTACCAAGATTGTCCTGCGTCAACCAGAACCGGCTCATTCCTGAACCAAGTGCGAGCGACGTCGAACAGTTGAAGTCCTACCGCCTCAACCCTCAGATCCTCAGAAAGATGGGATACCCTCATAAGACGCTCAATGTCCTTGAGCCAATCATCAGCATAGACGATGCCCTCCGTCCCTTTGAAAACCATAGGCTCCAATTTCTTGAAGTCCTGAATGTTGCCTGGCCGAAGCTGAGCAACATAAGGAACATCCTACTACTAGACCAGAACTCCTCTCTCAACAACAGCACGAGCAAGCTTATGAGCACTCTCGATGCCCTGCCGTAGAACGTCGGTCTGCCTCTGATGTGCCTCTGACTGAGCCCTCTGTGCCTCGAGCATCTCACGAAACAGTGTAAACATTTGTGACGCCTCCGTTGGCATAGGAGGTAGTGGTGGAAGACCCTCAGATATAGCTGGCACAGTCCTCTGAGTAGGTGGTGAACCTCCAAAAGTAGATGACACTCCTATCACCGGAGAAGTGACTGGTGCAGGCCCTCGGGATGTTGCAGACCTCTCAGAAGCTGCTATCCCCTGCTGCAATCTAGTCTTAGGCAGCATCATGAGACAAAGCGAAAGAAAGAATTAATATGGCACAAGATGTAAGACATTCAAGGAAAGGACATATTAACAGATCAAGTATCAATATCAAAGGAGAATAGTTGAATCAAAAGAATTTTCCTAGGTGTGATTGAGTATCTCAACCTATATCCTATATCCTATTGCAGGCTCGCAGTAGTACAACTAAATTGTCTCACAACCACGACATAACATACTTTGTGAAGAGAGACCAGCACGGGCCACCACCAAAAATATGTCACGACCCGCACCCAGTGTAAGGGTATAAGATGAAAACAATGCCCAGCCTACGCCGCAGAATCGGTGGTAGAACACTATCTAGATAATCTATCTAACAATATAATGAACCACCAATAATGATAATATACTCAATCACAGAACTAAGATAGAAATGATCATGAAACAGATAAAGAATAGAATAGTCATAATACAACTCATGAGTCTAAAATAATACATCAATGAGTCTGAAGAAGTAACAAAATAAGCTGGAGACAAATCCAGTACAAAAGAATACTACGAAGCTATAACTCTGAGTCAACTGTTTCAGTTGGGATAAGTCCCTCCTGAACCAGGGTCTCAGAATCTAAACCCACAACATCCTGGGGTCCATAATAGGTAGGGTACCACTCCTCAGTGTCATCTGGAAAAATATATCCAGTCAGGAAAGGAGCAGAGTACATCTCTTACAGCAGTTCTAATCAATGATAAAAACTATGTAACAGTAAATAGATATGGATAACAAGATGCACAATAGATGCAATGAATAAGTGTGTGAGTACTTGCTTAACATGTGATCGGCTTGGGCAAGATGCAATGCGACTTGGCTAATCATACGTGCGGTGTATGATCAACACTATTCAGAAATCAGTACTTGATATAATAGGGATATTGATCACATATCTATACTAATACACTCCACCCCCGACTAGTATAATAGATCCAACCACGGTATACTATGGCACGAGATTCCCCAAGAAGATAGTTAGTCTTCCCGAGAATCAGTGTCTGTACATGTACAAGATAACCAATCAAATAATACTTACACCATATACACCATATACCAAGGAATAACATCTCATGACGAGATCCAAATATACCAATCCGTGTAACCATAGTGTCAAGAGAACATGGATATCTATACTAGATACAATGAACATAGAGGATATCATAAATAAGAAACTATCAGATAATGTACTCGCCTGAAGTCGAATGAATAGTCTCACAGATGTCTGACACGGTGCCTCGAAGACCTATATATGGAATACAACATCAATACAAGGTTCCAAAAAGAGAATAAGTTAAACTAGTCAACTTCTAGGTCAATAAGTCAATTCTAAGTCAAAAGTCAATTATGGTCAACTCTAAGTCAACTATGGTCAACTATGGCCAAACCAAAGTTAACTATCTATTCCTAGGTTGCATAAGTCGAACACAAAAATCTTGGGTCAAGATACTAAAATCTAAGTCAAGAAACCCACTTCTTAAATATTAGGATACCGAATCTCCGGATACCTAATTCCCAAGGTAACACCTCAATATATATATCAAACAATATTTATAATAATATAGAATCATGATTTATATATCAAATAGGTACCGTGGTTTTGAACCAACTTGGTATCTCAATAATAATCACAAACTTGATACCCAAACCCCGTATCTTGAGTATCCCACTTACCTTGGTTATCACAAGGTAATACTCAATACCTTGATATAATCATTACCCTCATATATAATATATAACTATATTATAATATATACATATAAGGAATATAGCAATAATAATATATTATCTTAATATTAATACATACATATATACATACATATATATATATATAAGTATTAAACACATATATATATATATAATCTGCCAAACCGTCGCTGAAAATTATGTTAAAAAATACTGGTACACTGCCTTTAGTGACAGTTTCGGCTGTCACTGAAGCTGCCGTCACTGTTGCTGTGGGATCCTATATTGCTGCCGCTGCTTTGGTGACGGTTTACAACCGTAACTATTCTACTGTCGCCACTGCTGCTCTTTCCCGCTGTTGCTGCTTATTAATGACAGTGGCGGCTGTCATTAAATGCTGCCGCCACTGCTACAATGGCTGTTGCTGAATCCGCTGCTATTAATGACAGTGGCTGTCATTAAACCTGCTATCGCCAAAAACTATATAAAATATATATATATATATATATATATATATATATATATATATATATATATATATATATATATATATAACTCCTAATAAATATGTATATATATATATATAATTACCAATTCGACTATAAATACACCCTCTATAATAATATACATATTAGGACATAGCCACATACATAAACATAAATATATATATATAAATAATCATATAATAACTATAAATAATCTAATTACTTAATTAAACATATACATATATTTATAAAAACATATACATATATTTATATCCTTAACATATATTATAACATATGTATTAATGCATATAGAAGAAAGCTACCCCTATATATATATTCTCTTAGTACATATATAGTACATAGATCTATGATAAATAAACACTAAAATAAATACACTATAATATATATATATATATATATATATATATATATATATATATATATATATATATATATATATATATATATATATATATATATATATATACACACACACAATTATAACTCAAGAATTAAAAGCACAATAATTAGATCTACAATAAATACACAACATATAGAGAGTATCACACCGTATCCCACTAGATCTAGGATACACATGTGACACGAGTCCACCACACATCCAATTGCACCCCGAAAGACACAAACAAGTCACATATAATATTTATGAACAATACAAAGTGTCAAATATAGATCTACGTGTCCGTGTCAAAATACGACATGTACAAAGACCCGTGTCGGAGGAAAAACCTCCAAAATCAACACGTATCATCAAATTGTTGGGATACGACCTGCACATACCCAATTGTGGACACGACACTAACCCCAAACACATAAACATGCCAAATTTATCTATAGGATCAATTGACACATACAACAAATGTCATTCTCGGAATTCCCCCAAAATTAACACAAAAAGCACCATAACTTTTTCAATAGGCATCCTACGAACACAAAACCAAATTCTATGGGTAGTATATGCATATGGGTTGATTTTCCATGGTTAAATCTCAGATTTAGAAGCTATTTTAAGGGGAAAAAAACTAAATTGTACCTATTGGGAGATGGATTCCCAATAAAACCTCCAATTGAGATGAATTTGCCTCCAACTTGTAGATCCTTGCTCCTTTTTATAGATCCTTGCTTCCTCCTTCTAGATCATTGCTTCTCAAGTCTCTAATGGTGATTTAGGAAGAAATTGGAATGAATTTTGGTAGGGAAATGAAATGGGAAAGAAGGAATTTGGTAGTAGAAAATTCTATATCTAGATTTGGAATGAAAAAGAGGAGAGAGAATTTTCTCCCGCTACTTATATAGGTCGGCCCCTATTCATCTCCCTCAAGTAATCATGTAATGTCCATTATACCACTTGGGGCCTCTCATGAAGAAATAATTAAGGAAGGAAGCTTATAGTCCAATGATTTAATTAATTTAATCCATCTCCTTAACAATAGGCTTTCTAAATGGGCTAGTCTAACTAATTAATTCATGTTGGTCCATGGGTCCAAACTAAACTAGTTAGGTACAGTAACACAAGTCCAAATTAAATAACTAACATCTAACAACAATTAAATAATACAATAATTAATTATTTATCAAGACAATAATTATTTAAATAGGAAATTACTAAAATACCCTTTCCTAGAAAATGTGGTAGTGACACAGAGCGAGCTCTAGTATCAACAATGGGGGAGGACAGCTAGTTAAGTAGTTGGTTATTTGGTAAGTTAGTTCTTTAAGTTATTTTGGTTAAATAGTTAGTGAGTTAGTTAACTTGAAGTAGTTACCTAGTATCTAGAGATATAATTATTAGTAGCTTGATAGTTATCTAGTTAATTAGCTAGATCTATTTATACGTACTAGTATCTCTAGTTAGCACTATATATATAGATATGTGCATGTATATATATTTTAGTTTGTATTAGTAGTTAGTGGAGTTAGTATTTAATATTTATATTAGTATATACTAGTAGTTGTATTAGTATATACTAGAAGTTATATTAGATTGATATATATGTATTAGTATATAGTTAGATTGGGTAGCTAATATATACTAGAGTGATATTACCTTGAGATACCAAGGTAAGTGTCAAGGTATTAAGGGATACTTAAGGTATTTGAGTTGGGTATCGGGATGGGTATTTAGTGGTGCGATTCCGAGTTGGTTCAAAGCCAAGGTATCCACGTAATATATGCAATTAGGATTAGTATATTTAATATTAATTGAATATGCATATATGGTATTCTATATCTTTTGGTTGCGTATCCTGAGATACGGTATCTTTGATCTTCATATATCCTAATTTAGCTTGTTCGGCCTAGTTTCAAAGTATATGAATCCAATATCCTAGAGTTAGACTTATACAACCTAGAAATATGTGGTTTGACCAAGTTTGTCTGGTTTGACCTAGAGTTGACATAGTTTGACTATTTTGACTTAGAAATGACTCTTTGACCTAGATGTTGACAATTTTAACTTATTTTTATTCTGAAACCTTGTATTGATGTTATATTCCCTATCTAGGTCTTCGAGGCACCGTACCGGACATCGGTGATACCATTTAACGGACTTAAAGCGAGTATATTCTCTTATAGTTTCTCATTTATGATATCCTCTATGTCTCTTGTATCTATTATAGATATTATTAATTTCTTGACACGATGGTTACACCGATTGCTATATCCGGATCTTGTCATTAGATATTATTCCTTCGTATATATGGTATATCTTATGCAAGCCTTTTTTTCTTGTTCTTCTTGTACATGTACAGACACTAATTCTCGGAGAGATTTTTTACCTTTCTAGAGAATCTCGTACCATAACGTACTATGGTTGGATCCACTATACCAGTCGATGGCGGGGAGTATGTAGTGTAGATATGTGATCATACCCTCCTTGTATTAGGTCTTGTTCATTGAATAGTGTTAATCATATACTGCACGTATGATTAGCCAGGCCATTTGTAAAACCCCTGTCTTAAAAATCGTATATACCCTTTTTATTTATTAATTAATAATTTAATTGTAGTAATTAGTGGCTAAATAGGAAAAATAGATTTTTAATAATTTTTATTTTAGGTGTTCGGGCACTTAGAGGATTTATAGGACCATTATGAATTTTTTGAAATTTATTTCATGTAGGAGACCCCTTAAACAATTGCTAGCTTAACGGTGTGCATTAATATAATCTATAAATTTTCTTACGAGTATATATATATATATATATATATATATATATATATATATATATATATATATATAAATAAAAAGGAAAAGAAAAGAAAAGAAAAGAAGTTATTAATATACTAATAATACTAATAAATAATACAACTAATAACCTTACTAGCAAACTTGCTAGCAAAAAACTAGCAAAACTTTCCCCACAAGCAAAAGCACAACAAACATAGCAAGCAACTTGCAACTTAGCAAGTTAGCAAATTTACTAGCAAGCTACAGCCAACAGACCCGCCCCCTTGCCCCATTAGCCGCGACCCAACCGTTCTTACTCTCTCCTTATATATATATATATATATATATATATATATATATATATATATATATATATATATATGTTTCATAAAACCTAACCTAAAATCTCCAGACCCTCCCTCTTCTCATCTAGACCTAGAGAGAGCCGCCACCGCAGCCAGAGAACCCCGCCAGGCCATCCAAACCAATCCCGACGACTGCGATCCCGCGCACTGCAGATTCCCACACGAGGTACCTTCGTTCCGGAGTTATTTTCCGTCCACTAGCTCAACCAAACGCCATTTCGTCTTCACCGATATTCTCACCCCTTAACCCTCTTCCATATCTGTATGATAGCAGACCACGAACAACACAAAACTTTAGGCGAAAACAGCGCCCAAGTTGGCACAAGCAGACCAAATTCTAGGATTGCAGAAAACTTCGGTGACCACCCATGTTGACGAGTTCGTATCTCCCACCACAGAGATCTGAATGCGGTGATTCTTTTTTGTATGAGTAGACCACTTGAACTAGTTTATTTTCTGTTAAATAACCCTAGATTTTTAGCTGCTGTGGACAGAATTAAATTCGTCACAAAACCCCGCGAACCCACTTTTTCCAGATTTCCAAAAGTTAGAAAACAGGGAGCGCGCCCCGCCAAACGGGACCGCCCCGCCGTGTACCAAGTATACCGAACGGTACGTGCAGCGTAACCGAACATGTAACAATTCGTGGAAACTGATTCGGAAGTGTGTGCGCGCCGGAATCAGGCCGTATCCGCGGATACATCCCGTATCGTAACTTTCGTGGAAGTCGGGCGCATTTACTGTACGCACGTCAAATTACGACAAAACTTGCGCCACTGGACTCGTGGTAATGTGCTGGTCCTGTGACCCAATTTTTACGCAATTCTGAGACAGTTGACCAAGTCGCCAAATGGCGGGCCCAGCAGTTGACTTTTTAGACGAAATTTTGTTCGGCCCATCGGAATCCATATTTGAACATACCGTTGGGTTCGTATTGACATTTAGAGTTGTTTGACCTATAATTTGTCCCATTTAGAGACTGTTACCCTTGGCACACTTTTCGGTGCAAAGTGTGCCACACGTGGACCCCACTTTTATCCGAAATTATTGTTTTGCCCCTGTGTCCAAATTGGATAAAAGGGAAGTGCTTTTTAGCTATTTTGCTCATTCCGAAAACGTTAGTGATGTCTATTTCATCATCCGAAGACGTTTGTTCGGAGGCTATTAGTTCCAGATTCTATGTCATTAACATTGGACGCTTACACTTTACAGATTTCTTGCCAGGCAAGTATACCTTTCCATTGTACTGTATTTACATTCCATATGAGGCATGCATGTTTATTCTATTTATTTTAGTTTATTTATTTTAACTGCTATATAAACTGCGTCCAAGGAAACTTGGGTGCAACGACGGTGTCGTCGTACTATATTTTTATTTATGTATATGTATTGGTCCTACTTTATGAGACTATTCCATCTTCATAAGGCATTTATATTTCATAGGCCATAACACTATTCTTATACGAGTGTGAGTCACATGTAGGAAACAAACTTGCGTACACAGCTGACCACTGGTACATATTGGTCGTGCGACGGATAGGGATAACTGCCAATAGAAACATTGCATGCTAGTAGACCTGGCGGTTATTAGAGGTTTATCGTGTCATAGACATGACATGCTTAGAGCATTGGGTGGAGAGAACAACAAGTACCGTATTTGAGCTCTTTTACACTTTTTCTATTGTGCGCCAAGATTCTCCGTCGGAGATACTGGTGGTGATGACCACTATATATTATGTACTATCAGGCGGGCCACCGGCGTTCAAAAGACGACGTAACTTTTAGGCCCCTGGATCTCCAATAGATAACCATGCCAAATCCCAGGTTTTCAGCCAGATAGCTCACTTATGGGAAAAGGTGTTCTTAACTGCATTCACTTAGACGGTTAGGCGACCCCAATAGATGTTTACATTTCAGTACTTTATTGGCATGTGTTTTTTGTATCTTGTTACATCCCTCTGAGGACCTGGTCCCTTTCCAGATATAGATGAGCAGGAGTACCCGCAGGAGTACCCGCAGGAGTATGGACCTGGACCTGACGCTACCTATCAGTCTGAGGCGATCTTACCTTCTGATTATATGTGATTCATTGCAGCTGTTTAGAGATTCTAGTTGCTATTCTTTTCGAGACATTTATTCTTATATTAGAGTTTATTCTCTTCTCTCTTTAGTAGTTTTGGTTATAGTCGATTTGCAGTAGATTTGTTTCCATCCGACTATCACACTTTGAGATTTCAATTTGAGACTGCTCCTTTGATATTCAGTTATTGATTTCCATTTATCTATTATTTATGCTGTGGATAAGATATAGAATTACGTGTGACTTATTGTGACAGTATATTACCACTGTGAATTGGATATTCATGTACAGCGTACGTGTGTATATGGTTTCCATATATTAGAGTTCGTATACATACGGCTGGCGTGGTACGTATTCCTAGTCCAACGTATTTTGGAACTGGGGCGTGACATGTTTTTAGTGGTGGCCCATGCAGGTCAAGAATATATTGTCTCGGTTACGTAACTGTACCGAACAAGCCTGCGTATAGGAATAGAGTATGAGGATCTCATCTACACTTGACTGAAACTCATCCTTCCTATTTAATACTTGCATCCTGTTTGATTCTTGTACTTTTTCTAATCGTTTCGTACATCACCTGCAGAGAGATGGATTTGCAAAATGGATGTACTGCCGCCGATGGAGACACAACTTCTAGAGTCAATGGTCAGACTCAAGGAGGGACCCCAACGATTCCTAGGCTTCCGGGGCTAGATGGACAGACTCACACTCCAGTTCCATCTGATCTTCCCGCTTCACCTATTGGGAACCTTCCAGCTTTCCCAGTACCGCAAGATGGCCAAGCGCAGATGTTCCAATTCTTTCAGATGATGATACAGGAACAGAAACAGCAGGCAGCCGAGTAGAGGCAAGAATTTTTGGCAGCACTGGAAAGGATGGCTGCACAGGCTACTGTACCAGCCCAAGCACTAGCTCCAATACCTTGAGCTAGGGTTGGATCAGTAAAGGATTTTATTCATATGGGTCCAAGGCAGTACAAGGGCACTGAGAGCCCGGAGGAGACTACCAACTGGATCACTCACACGCAGAAGCTACTAGAGGCATCACAGTTACCAACGGACCTATGGATGATGGGTGTACGAACGCTTCTAGAGTTTAATGCTCATCACTGATAGGAATCCATGGAGCGCCAGTTGGGTACTTACCAGACTTGGGAGAAGTTCTTGGAGTACTTTGAGGGAAGTACTTCCCGGACACTGTCAAGGATACCTTGTATGATCACTTTCTTCACTTAGAGCAGGGGAACCGAACAGTGGACGAGTATGATGCCGAGTTCTGTCGACTCAGTAAATATGGCGCTATTCTGATACCAAATGACTTGGCTAAGGCTAAGAGGTTTCATCGAGGACTGACCCAGGAGCTACAAAATTATACAAGCTCGCAGTCCCAAGTCTCTTATGCTGAACTACTGACAGAGGCCAGATTGCAAGAAACCATTAGTAGAGGAAAAGGAGGTCAACTGAGGACATAATAAGGATCTGCAAGGAGATTGCAGGGACCGGCAAGGATACAACAGGGAAGACCTATCAGACGTCCATTAGCATAGCAGCATCAGCAACACAGAGCCGGACCGTACCAGATTCCGAATAAACCCCAATGTAATTATTGTGGGAGGATCAGACATGTTTCGAGGGATTGTCGGACTCGCTTGGGTCAATGTATGAGATGTGGCTCTGGACAGCACCTGGCGAGAGACTGCCAAGTGCAGCAGACACTTCCACCGCCAGTTCAAAGACTAGCGCTTCCAGCACCGAAGACAGCACAACAGATGGTTAGACCGGGAGCACCTCGACCCCCAACAGCAGGAGGATTTCAGAGAGGACCACCGCTACCTACTAGGAGGAGCAGTATATGAGGATTGGACATGGACAACCGTAGAGGAATGGGCGAGCTTTTACATTGGAGGTAGATGACATGGATCATGAGGTGGATGTCATAGCAGGTATTACCCTTGCTTTTACTTTTCCTGTTGTGACATTGTTTGATACGGGAGCCACCCACTCATTCATATAATCTAGTTTAATTGCCAAACATAACATTGCTTCTACACCATTATCTAGTTGTGTTAGAATTCTTACCGGAGGATGAGTTGTACCAGTTAGTCGAGTTTGTAGATCGGGCCCTATAGTGATACGTGGTAGAGAGATGAACGCCCAACTCTTAGTCCTTCCTATGCCATCTTTTGATATTGTGCTTGGAATGGACTGGATAAGCAAGTACCACGCTTTCTTCGATTGTTTTGGAGGAAGCATTCTTTTTAAGGTATCAGGCCAGCCTGAACTTGAGTTTGCCCGAGGATCCACATAAATCCTTGATGGTATGCAGCTCGTAATGGACGATGTTGTCTATCATCCCATTATTTTAGAATTTCTAGACGTCTTTCCAGAGGATTTGCCAGGACTACCCCAGACAGAGACGTAGAGTTTTCAATTGAACTAGCACCCGGAGCAGCACCTATAGCATCGCATGTTTACAAACTGGCGAAGAAGGAGATGGACGAGCTGAAGGCAAAGTTAAAAGAGCTAGAGGAGAAAGGTTTCATCCGACCGAGTGCATCACCCTGGGGAGCACCAGTGTTGTTTGTACCCAAGAAGGATGGGTCAGTGCGTATGTGCATTGACTACAGAGCCTTGAATGCAGTGACTGTGAAGAACAAATATCCATTGCCACGCCTTGATGACCTATTTGATCAACTCAGTGGAGCTAAGGTATTCTCGAAGATAGATTTGAGATCGAGATATCACCAAGTGAAGGTACGGAAGCAGGATATTCCGAAGACCGCATTCAGAACAAGATATGGACACTACGAGTTTTTGGTCATGCTATTTGGATTGACCAATGCTCCAACGATCTTCATGGACTTGATGATATACTTGTCTATTCGAAGAGCCACGAGGAGCACCTACGGATTATTCTAAAGACTTTGAGGAGAGAGCAGTTATACGCTAAACTCAGCAAATATGAGTTCTTCTTGGACAGAGTTTTATTTCTTGGACATGTTGTTACAGGAGATGGTATTTCTGTTGATCCAGAGAAGATCTCAGCAGTTGAGACATGGCCTGTTCCTAAATCAGCAGCAGAGGTGAGGAGCTTCCTTGGACTTGCGGGATATTACCGACGCTTCGTGGAAAACTTCTCAAGGATAGGGGCACCTATGACTCGTTTGACTTGTAAGGACCAAGAATTTATATGGACCGACGAGTGTCAAGCCGCCTTTGAAGAGTTGAAGAAACGACTGACTACAGCACCAGTATTGACTATTCCGTTAGGATCAGGAGGTTATGTGATCTACAGTGACGCATCAGGGAAAGGCTTGGGATGCGTATTGATGCAGTATGGCAAGGTGATTGCATATGCATCTAGGCAGTTACGAGTGCATGAGAAGAATTATCCGACTCATGACTTGGAACTTGCAGCCGTTGTATTTGCTCTGAAGCTATGGAGACATTACTTATATGGGGAACGAGTGGAGATCTATACAGACCATAAAAGCCTCAAGTACGTCTTCATGCAGAAGGAGTTAAATATAAGGCAACGTCGATGTCTCGAGTTGATGAAAGATTTTGAGATAGAGCTATATTATCATCCAGGCAAGGCTAACGTGGTAGCAGACGCGTTAAGCCGGAAGCCAGCAGCTTACTTCTTGACAGCACAGAGGGAACTATTGGAGGACTTGGTAGAGCTTGGCATTGAAGTGATACTACCCGGAGCAGATGGGACACTAGCCAACTTACAAGTTCAATCATCATTGGTAGAGAGGATTAAGGCAGCTTTGCCTACAGATACCAGATTTCGGAGACTGAAGGAAAGGACAGAGGCCGGAGAGCAGACAAGATTGCGCATTCATAAGGATGGGACTTTACGATGTGGTGATCGTCTTTATGATCCAAATAGAAAGATTCGACAAGAGCTGATGACAGAGGCTCATAGTTTGATTTATTCTATTCATCCTGGAGGCACCAAGATGTATCGTGACTTACGACAACACTTTTGGTGGCACCGAATGAAGAGAGAAATAGCTCACTTTGTAGCTAAATGTCTGGTATGTCAGTAAGTAAAGGCGGAGCACCAGAGGACAGCAGGCTTATTGCAACCACTTCCGATTCTAGAGTGGAAGTGGGAGAACATCACTATGGACTTTGTCACGGGCTTTCCCAAGAGTCCAAGTTGAAGAGGTGCAGTATGGGTAATAGTGGACCGACTCACCAAGTCAGCCCATTTTATACCTTTTAGAGTGGGTCAATCTACTGAAGCTTTAGCTGACTTATACATGAGGCAGATCGTGATATTGCACGGGATACCAGTCAGCATTGTATCGGACAGAGATTCGCGCTTTACATCGCACTTTTGGAGGAGCATACAAGAGAGTCTTGGAACTCGTCTGAAGTTCAATACATCTTACCACCCGCAGACAGATGGGCAATCAGAGCGTACTATTCAGACATTAGAGGATATGTTGAGGGCTTGCATGTTAGACTTCGGAGAATCATGGGAGGACCACATACATCTTGTGGAGTTTTCTTACAATAATAGCAATCAAGCGAGTATTCAGATGGCACCGTTTGAAGTATTGTATGGAAGAAAATGTAGGTCTCCTGTGTGTTGGAGTGACGTAGGAGAACGTCAGATTCTGGGACCCGAGTTGGTGGTCAACACCGTAGAGACAGTCAAGAAGATTCAGGGACACTTGCGAGCATCGCAAGATAGGCAGAAGCAGTGGGCAGACCTTCATCGTCGTCCCTTGGAGTTCAAAGAGGGCGATCATGTCTTCTTGAGGATATCACCGACCAGAGGCACCATCCAATTTGGAAGGCACGGCAAGTTGAGTCCAAGGTATATTGGACCATTTGACGTGCTCGAGAGAGTTGGAGAGGTGGCATATCGACTTGCGCTACCACCTTCACTGGAGGGAGTACATGACGTATTCCATGTGTCGTAGCTCAGGCGATATATGGCAGACAGCAGTCATATTCTCGACCATTCAGAGATCACCATTGGGCCGAGCTTGTCTTACCAAGAGCAACCCATGGGAATCCTTGATCGTCGAGAGAAAGTGTTGAGGAACCAGTCTATTCCCTTGGTTCGCGTAGCATGGAGGCATGGCGCGCCCGGAGAAACAACTTGGGAGCGCGAGGACGACATGCACAAGCGTTTCCCGTACCTATTCACAGACCAAGGTATGAATTTACATTGTTAATTTATATCTTATACCATCCTTGCATTCAATCGTGGCTTAATTTTAATTTCGAGGACAAAATTTTTATAAGTTGGGTAGAATGTAAAACCCCTGTCCTAAAAATCGTATATACCCTTTTTATTTATTAATTAATAATTTAATTGTAGTAATTAGTGGCTAAATAGGAGAAATAGATTTTTAATAATTTTTATTTTAGGTGTTCGGGCACTTATAGGATTTATAGGACCATCAGGAATTTTTCAGAATTTATTTCATGTAGGAGACCCCTTGAATAGTTGCTAGCTTAACGGTGTGCATTAATATAATCTATAAATTTTCTTACGAGTATATATATATATATATATATATATATATATATATATATATATATATATATATATATATATATATATATATATATATATATATATATATATATACAAATATATATATATGTATATATATATTTAAAAAGAAAAAGTAAAAGAAAAGAAAAGAAAAGAAGTTATTAATAAACTAATAATACTAATAAATAATACAACTAATATCCTTACTAACAAACTTGCTAGCAAAAAACTAGCAAAACTTTCCCCACAAGCAAAAGCACAGCAAACCTAGCAAGCAACTTGCAACTTAGCAAGTTAGAAAACTAACTAGCAAGCTACAGCCAACAGACCCGCCCCCTTGCCTCATTAGCCGCGACCCAACCGTTCTTTCTCTCTCCTTATTCTATATATATATATATATATATATATATATATATATATATATATATATATATATATATATATATATATATATTTATTTATCTTTCATAAAACCCTAACCTAAAATCTCCAGACCCTCCCTCTTCTCATCTAGACCTAGAGAGAGCCGCCACCGCAGCCAGAGAACCCCGCCAGGCCGTCCAAACCAATCCCGACGACTGCGACCCCGCACACTGCAAATTCCCACACGAGGTACCTTCGTTCCGGAGTTATTTTCCGTCGACTCGCTCAACCAAACGTCGTTCCGACTTCACCGGTATGCTCACCCCTTAACCCTCTTCCATATCTGTATGATAGCAGACCACGAACAACACGAAATCCTAGGCAAAAACAACACCCAAGTTGGCACAAGTAGACCGAATTCTGGGATCGCAGAAAACTACGGTGACCACCCATGTTGCCGAGTTCGTATCTCCCACCACAGAGATCCGAATACGGTGATTCTTTTTTGTATGCGTAGACCACTTGACCTAGTTTATTTTCAGTTAAATAATCCTAGATTATTAGCTCCTGTGGACCGAATTAAATTCGTCACAAAACCCCGCAAACCCACTTTTTCCAGATTTCCAAAAGTTAGAAAAATGGAGCGCGCTCCGCCAAACGGGACCGTCCCGCCTTGTACCAAGTGTACCAAATGGTGCGTGTAGCATAACCGGACATGTAACAATTCGTGGAAACTGATTCGGACGCGTGTGCGCGCCGAAATCAGGCCGTATCCGCAGACACATCCCGTATCGCAACTTTTGTGGAAGTCGCGCGCATTTACTGCACGCACGTCAGATTGCGACGAAACTTACGCCACTGGACTCGTGGTAACGCGCTGGTCCTGTGACCCAATTTTCACGCAATTCTGAGACGGTTGACAAAGTCGCCAATTGGCGGGCCCAACAGTTGACTTTTTGGACAAAATTGTGTTCGGCCCATCGGAATCCATATTTGGACATACCGTTGGGTTCGTATTGACATTTAGAGTTGTTTGACCTATAATTTGTCCCATTTAGAGACTGTTACCCTTGGCATTCTTTTCGGTGCAAAGTGGGCCACACGTGGACCCCACTTTTATCTGAAATTACCGTTTTGCCCCTGTGTCCAAATTGGACAAAAGGGAAGTGCTTTTTAGCTATTTTGCTCATTCTGGAAATGTTGGTGATGTCTATTTCAGCATCTGGAGATGTTTGTTCGGAGGCCATTAGTTCCAGATCCCGTGTCATTGACATTGGACGCTTATACTTTACAGATTTTTTGCTAGGCAAGTATACTTGCCATTGTACTGTATTTATATTCCATATGAGGCATGCATGTTTATTCTGTTTATTTTAGTTCATTTATTTTAACTGCTATATAAACTGCGCGTCCAAGGAAACTTGGGTGCAACGACGGTGTAGTCGTACTATGTTTTTATTTATGTATATGTATTGGACCTACTTTATGAGACTATCCCATCTTCATGAGACATTTATGTTTCATTGGCCATGATACTATTCTTACACGAGTGTGAGTCACATGTAGGACACGGACTTGCGTACACGGCTGGCCACTGGTGCGTATAGGTCGTACGATGGATAGGGATAACTGCCAATAGAAATATTGCATGCTAGTAGACCTGGCGATTATTAGAGGTTTATCGTATCATGGACATGACATGCTTAGAGCATTGGGTGGGAAGAACAACAAGTACCATATTTGAGCTCCTTTACACTTTTTCTATTGTGCGCCCGAATTCTCCGTCGGAGATACGGGTGGTGATGACCACTATATATTATGTACTATCAGGCGGGCCACCGGCGTTCAAAAGATGACGTGCCTTTTAGGCCCCTGGATCTCCAATAGAGAACCATGTCAAATCCTAGGTTTTCAGCCAGATAGCTCACTTGTGGGGAAAGGTATTCTTAACTGCATTCACTTAGACGGTTAGGCGACCCCAATGGATGTTTACATTTCAGTACTTTATTGACATATATTTTTTGTATCTTGTTACGTCCCTCTGAGGACCTGGTCCCTTTCCAGATATAGATGAGCATGAGTACCCGCAGGAGTATGGATCTGGACCTGACGCTACCTATCAGTCTGAGGCGATCTTACCTTCTGATTATATGTGATTCATTGCAGCTGTTTAGAGATTCTAGTTGCTATTCTTTTCGAGACATTTATTCTTATATTAGAGTTTATTCTCTTCTCTCTTTAGTAGGTTTGGTTATAATCGATTTGCAGTGGATTTATTTCCATCCGACTATCACACTTTAAGATTTCTATTTGAGACTGCTCCTTTGATATTCAGTTATTGATTTCCATTTATCTATTATTTGTGTTGTGGATGAGATATAGAATTGCGTGTGACTTGTTATGACAGTATATTACCACTGTGGATTGGATATTCATGTACAGCGTACGTGTATATATGGTTTCCATATATTGGAGTTCGTATACATACGGCTGGCGTGGTACATATTCTGAGTCCTACATATTTTGGGACTGGGGCGTGACACCATTAATCTTGTATCAAGTTCCCAAGTACTCAGACTATCTGTGCGACTCTGTAGCTTAGACCTCATACCGCCTGTTCGGATCATGGCCTTGCACGGGCGCAGCTTACGCTCGTGCGGCATCACGTCCAGATGGTAAAGTTTGTCCCGTGGGTAATTCGTACCTAGCAGGGATGGCCGATTACCAGTAGGAGATCGAAATATGACATATTGGTATCAGAGCATGGTTTTATGTCTTTGGACTTCTTATCAATTTTCTCAGTTTGGAAAGCTCATTCGTGGGTTATGTCCATACACTCTCTCTCATTGACCCGATGGGATATTCTATACAATGAGTCCAAACAATTTTAATAGTGCATGTGAATGATATGATTGCTTGTACGAAATTGTAATACAAAGGCCTTTGTGTTGACCTGTGTTAGGCTTTGTAGGAATAGACTCGTGCTTTAATTTGCATGTTATGTGCGAAGCCGAATACCTATACATGATTACCCAGCTGGTTATTATGCGAATAGAATATCGTTCGAACAGTTAGCTATGCATACAGCCTTTTGGCTAACTTATGTTGAGTATCACGCGCCAAGACCCTTTTGGCGCAAGCTATTTACAACGAGATTGGGATATCATTTAGAATAAAGATATGTCAGACTTAGAAAGACAACCGATAAAAATATTATCATTTTATCGATAGGCGAATATAGAGAATCGTGCTTGGATTTTGCAAAATAGCTCAAACGGTATTTGGTGTCAAAAGATACAAATCAATTATGGTTACTTGGATGACTATTAACAGGATATATACAAGACTAAGATTTATCAGGCGATAATTAGGTATCGTACAAAAATTCTACGAAATAACTTGGTAAATATGTTAGCGACTGATGCAAAATAGATTAAGGATTTAATTGGGTGACTCGATTCCTAAGTAGTGTATAAATTATTTTAGAAATATCTAAATGATTCATATGTCTCGTGCGATAGTTGGTTAGAATAATTTGAGAATATCTTGAATAAGTGATAAGGCTTATACCGAATAGGGATTCATGGAAATGGAAATCGATATCTTGGTTAAGAAAACTTATTGGAAACTTGGAGGATCATGCGAGCGATTTTCGATTGAAACAAATAAATTGAACTTGAATATAATATCGCTCAAATAGAAGTTAGCCCGAGAATGAATATTGTCTTCGATAAAAGAGATAAGTGATAACGTTTGACCTGGAGTTTGGAAGAACGGTCTTGAATCTAGTTCGGAAAGATAACCTTCAAAATCAGTCCTAGCAAGAACGGTTATCACGCGGGAGCACCGGCATGGTGATTTGATGTACGATGGGGATGATCGAACTTACGGGAACATGTTTGATGATTATTCCAAACAAACTTGATGAATAAAACGTATCAAAAGTGGATAGACTTTGGCTTGAATATTTAAACTTAGTTGGTCGAGGAATGCCAGAAGTAGACTATGGATTTGTCAAACGATAACATTAAAGTTGGATGATTTTGCTAGACAAATTATAATCACCGCATGGACGGACATAACTCGATGGATTATATATATATAACTTGGATGAAGCAAAGTAAAATGATAAGGTGTCTTGATCGTTTCGATGATAACCATAACGTTCGACGTTCTTATCTTGTACGAGCGTAACTCTATGCTCGTACATGCATCACGCCCAGATTAGGACAATTATTCAGCGGGAGCGTTGGCATAGTGATATCACATTTAGTGAGGATGATCAAACTTACGGAAGACCAGAGCGTAACAACTGATGGATCACTTTGAATTTTGGTTCAACATGATAAGACGATTTAAAAATGCAAGTGAATCAAAAGTATTTCAGGGATAAGTTAGCCTAGAACCTGGAACAAATCACGCTTGATGGTTTCGTGAACAGATATATGAATCTTGTTGGACGACTTAGAGTTATAATCAAAGGTTTAGAATTAATCTTGGCTTGGTAGTCTAGACTTAGAATGGATATATGGATCCTATCAAAATATGCTTAAGGAGATAGATTATGTGAATTGCTAGGATTTTCTTGTGAGTTGGATATATCATGAATTTTACTGAATGAACTCAAAACCTATGCAAACGAATATGTTAATAAGAGTAGGATGATCCGTGCTCAATGTTTAAAAATTTAAGTAAAAAGAGCTTGGGTAGAATATTTCGTACAAACGAACAATGGTTTGACCTTAAAAATTTGGGCGAGCGTCATGTAACAAAATTGCACGATGAATCGTGTGCTTGAACTTGTACCTATGACCTTGTAAGATGACCTAGTAATTAGGTAGACGATCCAGTGCCGAGTGAAAGATCTTGTGTAACCGATTTTAGAGTATTGCTTGAGTAAGCTATAGAACTGGGGCAGCAAGACTTAGAGTTCGACTTAGAACGGTAAGTGTGCGCTATGTTTGACCCGAACGGATGGACGCTAGTCAATTGATCGAATAGACCATGCTTAACGATAGTGCAAATACTTGGTTTGAGTTGGAATAAAAATAACTTGGAATTTTATTGACCCTGTCGAAAGTATCCTTGTGATTCATAAGATGAGAACCCTTTACATTTTTGCAAGTAGCTTGTTCGAATTCACTATCGCTAAGTTTGGTTGAATTCATATGTTTGAGGGACGCCTTGAACATATACATGATCCAATATCCAGTGATATATTGAACTCGAGTGCCAAGACTTAGCCATCCCTAAGTTGGTTGACATGTATATGTTTGAAGGACGCTTTGAATATGTGCATGATCCAGTCTCGTGATATGTTGATCTCGAATGCTAGTGGAAGTAAAAAATGTTAGACTTGCAAGGACAAGTATAATAACTTGTATAAGTTTGCCTCAGCCTTAGATCATTATTCAAGATGAATTATAACTGACCGCGTGCTAAACTATATATGTTTCATGCTAAGGCATAGTAGAGATCGAGTTAGAACTTGGATTGAATGATAGAGTCATTCAATAAGATCGACCCAGCATACACGCGACATGGTATAAGGAATGAGCAAAAAATTGTGTTCGAACGGATCTAATGGTACCGATTGCTATGTTTGAGATAGATTCGATAATGCGATAAAATGGATTGCGCTCAAGAAGTCTCGATGACGAGACTTTTTCTGAGTGGTGTATAATGTGATAACATATTCCGTTCAAGCGGACAACCGATTCAAAATGGAGCAAGTACAACGAACAGACCCGATTTGCTCAGCGAGAAGACTCGTTTGAGGAAAATAATTTCCAGACTTTGCCCTTCATGAGTTCAGACTTAGACTTTCAAATTCTTGCTCGGAGAATTGCTCGACCGAGGCAAAATATTGCTAAGGTGGATGGCTACAATAAACTTGCCTTTGATTAGCCAGCACACTTAAAAATATGAACCATACATGCTAGTCGCTAGGTAAATTGTCCCATGCATGCTAATAATGAAGACAACACACCTAGCTAAGGGAATATTCCCAACTTGTATTGCTTGTGCTAGAACATGGAAATAAAACTTTTCTTATAACTGGATCCTCGCATGCTACCTTTGCCTTGTACAACTAGACCCCGCTATGCCTCAAGTAGATCGTTATATACTCTTCGAAGTGCACTGCCTTACTTGTTTACACTTCTTGTCCTATAGATAATGTCGCTCGATATGTCCTTTTACGGTTTCACTCCTCGTATTGCCCCATAGATTGTGCGTCGTAAATGCTTATGTTTCATATAAATGCATTCTTGGCTGCTTATATGTTAACTTGTACTCGTTGCCTTATTTCAATGCTTGTTATATAATCCATGCCACGACCGTGTAACATTATCCATGTCATGCATTCATCTAGTTCTCCTCGAAAGACTATCTAATAGTCGATCCGTGCAAGTATGAACCTGAAAGTATCCAAGACAGTTAGGTCACCAAGGCAGTTCCCGAACTAGGGGATTTGCACCATGTCAATAAATCAAAGAATCATAGCTCGTGGAGCATACTCATTTTGAACAAGAATCCAAGAATCATGAATCAAAGAATCAATAATCCAAGAATCAACAAGTCATGTAACAAATCCCATAAATCTGAAACCCTAGACTTGCATGGTCGTGGACAACTTATGTATGAGGTAATAACATGGATTCTGTGGACGATCATCGGGGCACCGGGATCCTACCGTTCTAGGAGAAATATGGTTATTATGTGCCCAAATCGGTAGGATGCTCTCCGGTTTGAGGTAACACAATATATTCAGTGGTCGGGCCCTTGGTAGTCCATCCTACAGTTGGATAACCCGGCTGACTCCATGATCTATGGTAGTCTCACCATGTTTGCTCGGAATAATGGATAATGCCCAATGACTCTTTCGTTATGCCTCATCTCCGTCCGAGACTATGCATCGTCCTTTATGGCTAAGCCAGTGATCTCATATTCTTATAGATAAATCATTCTCGCTTAGCGACAATCCGTGCGTGAGTCATTGTATTGTATCCCAAATCTGAAACACCTGAACATTATGAGTATAAGTCATCTATATAAATTGAGCTACCTGAGCAATCTATTAAACACTTGAACATCCAATGCAACATACCTTATTGCATCGCATCCAAAATTTGAAATACCTAAACATTATGAGTATAAGTCATCTAAACAAATTGAGCAACCTGAGCAATCTATTGAACACTTGAACATCTAATGCAACACACCTGAGTAACTCATATGACTCGTGTTTTTGAAATAGAACCTTGCCCACAACACTTGTGTTTGTATATGTTATTGCCCTTAGATTTTAATATTTATATATGCTCGTATTTTAATTTAACTTAGTTGCCTTGGACAGGAAAGGACAAATGGTAAATTGGTAAGTCTCGCCATGTTACTCATATATCGCATGATGCATTGACACACGAGTTAGGCTTTTTATTATGCCATAAAACTGATCCTAAGGCAAGACTAGAAAGATAAGTTAATAGATGGTGCACGAAACCTATATAATGTGGTTAGATTTATCGAGCGGGCGAGAAGCCTCCCTACCAGTGCATTCATGTACTAATAACCCACCAGATTGCTTATAGGGTGTGGGAGAATCTCGTTCAGTACGGATGCCTCCTTCGTGCGTGCTAAGGAATGGATTCGCTCTAGAACCTTGGAGAGTTCCATCCGGATCAGAAGCACATATACAAGACATAATATTGGAACATCGCCTATGTATCATTCCATAAATGTAGCTATTTAGAATGCTTTTATCGTTTCAGAGAGAGAGAGAGGCTTGAGCGACTAGTAATCTCGACCTAGCACCGTCTGTAACACTTGTTCAATATCAAAAAAGAGCCTATTTTATTTCTATACTTGTGTAATTCAATGTTTTCACTAGGTTGAGATTACAAGCGGCGCTAGGCCGAGATTACAAGTCGCTCAAGCCCTCTCCCTCGAAACAATAAAGGCATGCCAAGTGCCTTACAATATGAAATAAGATATAGGCGATGTTCCAATATTATGTCTTGTATATTATGTTTCATTTTCGGATGCAGCACTCTGGTGGGTTATCAGTATATGAATACACTAGTGGGGAGGCTTCTCTCCCACTCGAAAGATCCGAACATGTTATATAGGTTTCGTACACCATCTAATAAGTTGTCTTTCTAGTCTTGCCTTAGAATTAGTTTCATGGTATAAAAAAAAGCTTAACTCATATGGCAGTGCGTCGTGCGATATAAGAGAAACATGACAAAACTTACCAACTTACCATCCATCCTTCCCTGTCCAAGGTAAACCAAGTTAAACTAAGCACGAGTATATACATATAAAATCCAAGCAAAAATTATGTAGGCAAACACGACTATCACGAGTGGCATTCTGACTCAGGTGCATGAGTTATATGGATTATCCATAAGTATTGTAGAAGATTGTTCAAGTATTCAAATATTTAATACTCATAACCGTTAAGGTGTTTCAGATTATAAGGTGCAATGTAATGACTCGCACGCAGATTGCCGCTAAGCGAAGATGACTTATCTATATGAATATGAGTCACTGGCATAGCCATAACGGACCATGATGTAGACTTGAATAAGAATGCTATGCAACTCAAAGAATATAAGGTATCACATGTCATCCTACCCGAACACGGGACTACATAGTCTTTGAGCGAGAATGGTGTGCAACGAAAAGTACACGAGGCATTATATGCCATCATGTCCGAACACGAAGACTTACACGATGTTTCTTCTAGATCGGATTGACCCTAGTGCCCCAGAGACCATCCGCAAGAACATATTAAATATATCTTGTGCACAAGTTGTCTGCGACATGGAAGTCTTGGGTCCCAGATTCACGGGGTTCACGATATGACATATTTATTCTTGATTCTTGTTCTGCATGAGTATTGCTCAATGAGCTATGATTCTTGCTTTACTGACATGATGCAATCCCCTAGTTCGGGGAAATACCTTAGCGACCCAACGATCCCGAATACTTTCAGGTTCATACTTGTATGGAATGACTATTAGATAGTCTTCAAGACATGTATAGTGTTACTTGATTGTTGCATAAATTATGTGACAAGCATTGAAGCGAGGCAAACGAGTACAAGTTATAATGTAAGCAAACAAGTGTTACATTTGTTGGAAACATAAGCATAAGGAAATATACTGTATAGTCTACCTTAGAATATAAGTCTTTACGTTAGCACGGGTCTAAGGGATAGTGTGAGGAATGAAGCCGTACAGGGACATATCGAGCGACATAATTTATGTGACGAGCAGTGTAAATATGTAAAGCAGTGTACTATAAAGTGTGTATAAAGATCTACTCGAAGCATTTGTGGAGTCTACTAGCACGAAGCTAAGGTAGCATACGAGGGTCCAATTATAAGCCAAGTTTTATTTTTATATTCTAACACAAGTAATACTAGATAGGATTATTCCCTTATCTTGGTGCATTGTATTCTTTATTATCATGCAAGGGGTGATTCACCTAGCGGCTAGGATGTATCGTCCAAGTTTATGTGTGTTGGCTAAGCAAAGACAAGTTTATTGTAGCCACCCATCTTAGAGATGATTCACCTCGGTCGAGCGATACTCTGTGCATGCCTTTTAAAGTCTAAGTCTGTACTCGTGAAGGGTCAAGTCTGGAATCCTTTTCCTCAAATGAGTCTTTTTGCTGAGCAAGGCGGGTGTAAAACCCCTATTTCTAAAAACCGTATTTATTTATTTATTTATTTATTTATTAATTAATAATTTAATTATGGTAATTATGTGCTAAATAGGAGAAATAGATTTTTAATAATTTTTATTTTAGGTGTTCGGACACTTAGAGGACTTATGTGACCATCAGGAATTTTTCGGAATTTATTCCATGTAGGAGACCCCTTAAGCTGTTGCTAGCCTAATGGTGTGCATTATTCTAATCCATGAATTTTCTTATGAGTATATATATAATATATATGTATACACAAATATATATATGTATATATATATATATTTAGAAAGGAAAAGAAAAGAAAGTATAAGAATAATTAAATAAGAACTTAACTAATAATAATAATAATAATAATAATAATAACAACTACTATGTTACCATTCTTTACCATCCTAGCAAACTTGCTGCAAGGACCCATACTTCAGCAACTCACTAGCCAATTTGCTCCAGACCCGCCTAATAACACTACTACCATCTTCAGCAAGTTGCTTCCAGTTAGAATGAACTAATAATAATCATAATAATAATAATAATGCTAAAGACCCCATCCTTAGCAACTTGCTAAACGCCAAACAGAACCCTCCCCTTTAATATATTTGCTACTTCCAGGGACCATTCCTTAGCAATTGCTAAGACCGCCACCCTTCAGCCCATAACATTTGCATCCAGAGACCCACCATCCCACTTCAGCGGCTTGTTCCCAGACCCGACCCCAATTGGCCGCCCCCTATTTTGCTTCTCTCTCCCTATTAAATATATATATATATATATATATATATATATATATATATATTAATCTCTCAAAAACCCTAACCTAAATCTCCAGACCTCCTCTTCTCATCTAGAGCTATCACCGCAACCAAAGAGCCCCGCCAAGCCGTCCAAACCATCCCGACGACTCCGACCTCGCGCACTGCAGATTCCCACACGAGGCACCTTCGCTCCAGAATTATTTTCCGTCGACTCGCTCAACCAAATGCCGTTCTGTCTTTACCGGTATGCTCACCCCTTAATCCTCTTCCATATTTGTATTATAGCCATCCTCGAAAAACGAGTACCCCTAGGCGAAAAATAGCGTCTAAGTGGACGCGAGCAGACCCAATTATGGGATCGCAGAAAACTTCGGTGACCACCCAGATTGCCGAGTTTGTATCTCCCACCACAGAGATCTGAATTCGGTGATTCTTTTTGATACATGTAGAACACTTGACCTAGTTTATTTTCTATTAAATAACCCTATATTATTAGCCGCTGTGGACAAAGTTAAATTTGTCACAAAACTATGCGTACCAACTTTTTCTATATTTTCAAAAGTTGGAAAACGGAGCGCACCCCGCCAAACGGGACTGCCCCGCCGTATACCAAGTGTACCGAACGGTGCACACAGCGTAACCGAACACGTGAAAATTTATGGAAACTGATTCGGACGCGTGTGCACGCCAGAATCAGGCCGTATCCGCAGACACACCCCATATCGCAACTTTTGTGGAACTCGTGCATATTTTGTGCACGCTTGTCAGATTGCGACGAAACTTGCGTCACTGGACTCGTGGTAACGCGCTGGTCCTGTGACCCAATTTTCACGCAATTCTGAGACGGTTGACCAAATCGCCAATTGGCGGGCCCCACAATTGACTTTTTGGACAAAATTTTGTTCGGCTCATCGAAATCCACATTTGGATATACCGTTGGGTTCGTATTGACATTTAGAGTTTTTTGACCTATAATTTGTTCTATTTAGAGACTGTTACCCTTGGCACGCTTTTCGGTGCAAAGTGGGCCACCCGTGGACCCCACTTTTGCCCGAAATTACCGTTTTGTCCCTGTGTCCAAATTGGACGAAAGGGATGTGCTTTTTAGCTATTTTGCTCATTCCAGAAACGTTGGTGATATTTATTTTAGCATCCGAAGATATTGTTCTGCGGCCATAACTTTTGATCATGTGCGTTTGACTTCTGGACAGTACACCTTACAGCTTTCTTACCAGGCAAGATACCTTGCCAAATTATTTACAGTACTTTGCATGCTATTTATATTTCTGTTTATTTATTTTATTTCTGTATAGTTCTTGCATGTGTAGTTTTTCTCCAGTCATTACTATGTATTAGATATGTTGACACACACATGGCACCTAGTATCATGGGAGGACAATCATTAGGCGTATGGGCTTTTGACCACTCTGGTAAACCATAGTATATAGCTCGCACTATGGGCGTGTGTCGCGCTGGTCGCTACCCCCGTGGTATATCGATTTCTGGAGTCTCGCTGGTCGCTACCCCCGCGGTATGTCGATTTCTGATATCCATTGACGTGTGTATGAGTTGTGAGGTAGATCGAGTAGCCTACCCTTGCCCATACGTCGAAAAGTTGTCCTCATTTGCATTCATATAGATTGTCTTGTACAGCGTACTTATTTATTTCTAAATTATATGCATGTTTACTGTATTCAAGTTGGCTCGTATTTTCTGTATCTTGTTACGTCCCTCTGAGGACCTGGTCCTCTGCCAGGTGTATCTATTCTTGAGCATTTGCAGGAGCACAGATTGGATGGCTATATATGTTTCGTGGATGTCCTCTCTTCGAGCCCGTGATTGCTAGATGGTGTTCTTATATGGTATTGTTGTGTTGTACTTACTTTAATATTTGCTCTTACATTCGAGTTGGTAGTGGATTTGTTTCCATCCAACTATCATCCTTAGATACTTATGTTGAGATCTAGTTATATAGATGCTGGTTAGTCATTTATATTGATTTTCTGTGGATGAGATTTAGATTGTACCCTATGACTTGTGACATATGTTTATACCACTTGTGGATTGATTTTCATATTACAGCGTACGTATGGATTTTGGTTTCCATAAATTGGAGTTGCCATATCCATGCGGTTGGCATGCTTACGTGTTCCTAGTCCTACATATTTTGGGACTGGGGCGTGACATGTTTTTGTGGTGGCCCATGCAGGTCGAGAGCATATTGTCTCGGTTACGTTATTGTACCGAACAAGCCTGCACCTAGGACTAGAGTATAGGATCTCATCCACAATTGACTATGATTCATCTTCTTCCTATCTGTCTATTTGAATAATTGCATCATGCTTGATTCCTGTACTCCCATAATAGTTCCTTTAGTATAGCATTCTGCTAGAATATAGGAACCCCGGTTATTAGGATGATGATTATGGTAGCACACCTATTAAGAATACAACGAGAATATAGACACCCCACTAAGTTTAGAATAATTAAGTGAACCGTATAATTCCTTATCTATAGATTGGTTTATCATTACCCCTTGATGTATTATGAAGACTTGAGAGTAGTATAGATGCTACTAGAGTTAGTTAGAAGTTTTACCATAATATTTGACCCTAGTATAGAGGATACCCTAATAAGTACCAAGATCCCTTCTCGTAAACCTTAACAAGAGTTTCTACGGTATCCTTAAGACAATTACAGTACTAAGTTATTGTTATAAGTTGGGTAGTATACCTCACAACATAGTATCACATAGTCTTTTGCCCTATTATTGAAGTGTAGCTGAATGACATTAACTGTGTGCTAGCATAAGAAGATAATATTTTATCAGACTGTAGAACTTAGAGGCTATACCCCTACTTTGTCGACTATCGACTTAGACAAGGAATTAGTATGACAAATGTAGAGATTGTGGAGTCTTATCTTTTGTGAAGTTGAATTGTTATGTACCTTCTTTCATCATAATCCAGCGTATTTATGTTTGTTGTACTACCTTGACTTATGCTGCTATTATAGCCTAGTTTTTGCAAGCTTATTCTTTTATCGAGCTTGCTCATGGCATATATATTATTGGGTGCACACAATGATACAATTGCCTAATCAGAATCGGTGTATTAAGGTCTACCTAACCTTAGTGCGCTTGGTTCGCTCTTCGCATGACTACTTTACGTGGATTGAGATATATGGTAGTAGACAGATATACTTGCCCCTAGATATGTCTGACACATCGTATCGGTTACATAATTGTACTGATATGAGCATGTAAATAGGAAATTACCAAAAATAGGATTTTACTCCACAACTGTCCTGACAACTCTCTTTTCGATTCTTTAATCTCTTTGAACCTCGTACTTGTATTCTGTCACCTTCACCTTGAGTTCTTTATTATTTCTCTCCGTCTTCCCTTATTTCGGAAAGATTAAACCTCGTGCTAGTATAAGTTGACACTGATAATACTAGATATACCCCATAAGGCTAATCACATGACTTAGTGACTCTCTTTTATAATTGGTTAAGGGCATATCATAGGTGATATGTTTGGTGTTAAACCTTTGAGGATTAAAAATCATGATTTAATAATTTGAGCAATAGTTTTTCTAGATGTATAGCCTTAGGTGGTAGATGGAAAATTTTAAGTTCGGCAGATTGTGAACCCCTCACCCAAAAACTTGACCTACTTGGCTGAGTTAGTGAGATTAAGGTTAGCTTGAGTCCAGTTAGAGATAGAACGCGATATTTTATTTAATTTTATAATAGTTATATCACTTAGCGCCCTTACCGTGCTTCGATAATTGGAGCGCTACACTAGCCACTGCCTTCCTACAAATTCTACACCCTTATCCTAGACATGCCCATCACCCAATTCTCATCTTTGTGCAATTTTCCAATTGTTGGGCACTTTTATGCAAAGAGCATTTATGTGTCCACACCATTGGACATGACACATGAAGAAACCTATTTTTCGCTCATATGGATTTTTCCATGATTTTTTAGAATGTGCAATATGCAACATCGCCCACCCCTTTAAACCTAGCCTTGCATTTTAAACAATGCAAGTCTTATACTATCCTTGACATTCTATCGTGGCTTAATCTTAATTTCGAGGACGAAATTTTTGTAAGTTGGGTAGAATGTAAAACCCCTATTTCTAAAAACCGTATTTATTTTTTTTATTTTTTTATTAATTAATAATTTAATTATGGTAATTATGTGCTAAATAGGAGAAATAGATTTTTAATAATTTTTATTTTAGGTGTTCGAACACTTAGAGGACTTATGGGACCATCAGGAATTTTTCGAAATTTATTCCATGTAGGAGACCCCTTAAGCTGTTGCTAGCCTAATGGTGTGCATTATTCTAATCCATGAATTTTCTTATGAGTATATATATAATATATATGTATACACAAATATATATATGTATATATATATTTAGAAAGGAAAAGAAAAGAAAGTATAAGAATAATTAAATAAGAACTTAACTAATAATAATAATAATAATAATAATAACAACTACTATGTTACCATTCTTTACCATCCTAGCAAACTTGCTGCAAGGACCCATACTTCAGCAACTCACTAGCCAATTTGCTCCAGACCCGCCTAATAACACTACTACCATCTTCAGCAAGTTGCTTCAAGTTAGAATGAACTAATAATAATCATAATAATAATAACAATGCTAAAGACCCCATCCTTAGCAACTTGCTAAATGCCAAACAGAATTCGCCCCTTTAATATATTTGCTACTTCCAGGGACCATTCCTTAGCAATTGCTAAGACCGCCACCCTTCAGCCCATAACATTTGCATCCAGAGACCCACCATCCCACTTAAGCGGCTTGTTCCCAGACCCGACCCCAATTGGCCGCCCCCTATTTCGCTTCTCTCTCCCTATTAAATATATATATATATATATATATATATATATATATATATATATATATATATATATTTATCTCTCAAAAACCCTAACCTAAATCTCCAGACCTCCTCTTCTCATCTAGAGTCATCACCGCAACCAGAGATCCCCGCCAAGCCGTCCAAACCATCCCGACGACTCCGACCTCGCGCACTGCAGATTCCCACACGAGGCACCTTCGCTCCAGAATTGTTTCCCGTCGACTCGCTCAACCAAACGCCGTTCCGTCTTTATCGGTATGCTCACCCCTTAACCCTCTTCTATATTTGTATTATAGCCAACCTCGGAAAATGTGTACCCCTAGGCAAAAAATAGTGTCCAAGTGGGCGCGAGCAGACCCAATTCTGGGATCGCAGAAAACTGCGGTGACCACCCAGATTGCCGAGTTCCTATCTCCCACCACAGAGATCCGAATTCGGTGATTCTTTTTGATACATGTAGAACACTTGACCTAGTTTATTTTCTGTTAAATAACCCTATATTATTAGCCGCTATGGACATAGTTAAATTTGTCACAAAACTATGCGCACCCACTTTTTCCAGATTTCCAAAAGTTGGAAAACGGAGCGCGCCCCGCCAAACGGGACCGCTCTGCCATGTACCAAGTGTACCGAACGGTGCACACAGCGTAATCGGACACGTAAAAATTTGTGAAAACTGATTCGGACGCGTGTGCGCGCCAGAATCAGGCCGTATCCGCGGACACACCCCGTGTCACAACTTTTGTGGAACTCGCACGTATTTTGTGCACGCTAGTCAGATTGCGACGAAACTTGCGTCAATGGACTCGTGGTAACGCGATGGTCCTGTGACCCAATTTTTACTCAATTCTGAGACGGTTGACCAAATCGCCAATTGGCGGGCCCCACAGTTGACTTTTTGGACAAAATTTTGTTTGGCTCATCGGAATCCACATTTGGACATACCGTTGGGTTCGTATTGACATTTAGAGTTGTTTGACCTATAATTTGTCCCATTTAGAGACTGTTACTCTTGGCACATTTTTCGGTGCAAAGTGGGCCACCCATGGACCCCACTTTTGCCCGAAATTACCGTTTTAACCCTGTGTCCAAATTGGACGAAAGGGATGTACTTTTTAGCTATTTTGCTCATTCCGAAAATGTTGGTGATGTTTATTTCAGCATCCGGAGATATTGTTCTACGGCCATAGCTTTTGATCCTGTGCGTTTGACTTCTGGACAGTACACCTTGCAGCTTTCTTACCAGGCAAGATACCTTGCCAAATTATTTACAGTACTTTGCATGCTATTTATATTTCTGTTTATTTATTTCATTTTTGTATAGTTCTTGCATGTGTAGTTTTTCTTCAGTCATTACTATGTATTAGATATGTTGACACACACATGGCACCTAGTATCATGGGAGGACAATCATTAGGCGTATGGGCTTTTAACCACTCTGGTAAACCGTAGTATATAGCTCGCACTATGGGCGTGTGTCGCGCTGGTCGCTACCCCCGCGGTATGTCAATTTCTGGAGTCTCGCTGGTCGCTACCCCCGCGGTATGTCGATTTCTGATGTCCATTGACGTGTGTGTGAGTTGTGAGGTAGATCGAGTAGCCTACCCTTGCCCATACGTCGAAAAGTTGTTCTCATTTGCATTCATATAGATTGTCTTATACAGTGTACTTATTTATTTCCAAATTATATGCGTGTTTACTGTATTCAAGTTGGCTCGTATTTTCTGTATCTTGTTACGTCCCTCTGAAGACCTGGTCCTCTGCCAGGTGTATCTATTCTTGAGCATTTGCATGAGCACAGATTGGATGGCTATATATGTTTCGTGGATGTCCTCTCTTCGAGCCCGTGATTGCTAGATGGTATTCTTATATGGTATTGTTGTGTTGTACTTACTTTAATATTTGCTCTTACATTCGAGTTGGTAGTGGATTTGTTTCCATCCAACTATCATCCTTAGATACTTATGTTGAGATCTAGTTATATAGATGCTGGTTAGTCATTTATATTAATTTTCTGTGGATGAGATTTAGATTGTACCCTATGACTTGTGACATATGTTTATACCACTTGTGGATTAATTTTCATATTACAGCGTACGTGTGGATTTTGGTTTCCATATATTGGAGTTGCCATATCCATGCGGCTGGCATGCTTACGTATTCCTAGTCTTTCGTATTTTGGGACTGGGGCATGACATGTTTTTGTGGTGGCCCATGCAGGTCGAGAGCATATTGTCTCGGTTACGTTATTGTACCGAACAAGCCTGCACCTAGGACTAGAGTATAGGATCTCATCCACAATTGACTATGATTCATCTTCCTCCTATCTGTCTATTTGAACAATTGCATCATGCTTGATTCCTGTACTCCCATAATAGTTCCTTTAGTATAGCCTTCTGCTAGAATATAGGAACCCCAGTTATTAGGTTGATGATTATGGTAGCACACCTATTATTGGGACTGGGGCGTGACAGCGGGTTAACTCATTGTACTTGCACCGTTTGAATTGGCTATCCACTTGAGCAAAATAGGTCGATACCTTATACACCACTTAGAAAAAGTCTTGTCCTCGAGACTTCCTGAGCGCAAACTATTCTATCGCACTATCGAATATATCTCAAGCATAATAATCTGTGTTGCGTGTGTGCTGGGTCTGTCTTGTTTAATGACTTTATCATTTAATCCACGCTCTGACTCGAACTCTACTGCGCCTTAGCGCGAAACATATATCACTTAACGTGGGGTACAGTATGATCCATCTTAGATAATGATCTAAGGCTAAGGCAAACTTATCCAAATTTTTATACTCTTCCATGCGAATCTAATATATTCACTTGTACTAGCATTCGAGATCAGTATATCGGGAGTCTGGATCATACACATATTTAAGGCATCCCTCAAACATATGCATGTCTACCAACTTATCAATATCAAAGTCTTTGCACTCGAGTTCAACATAACTCTGAGTCTTGGATCATGCACACGTTCAAGGCATCCTTTAAACATATGCATTCAACCAAACTTAACGATAGTGAAGTCAAACAAGCTACTTGCAAAAATCTCATGGGTTCTCGTCTATGGTTCACCATGATTTCTCCAACGGGGTCAATCAAAATCTAATTTATTTTAATCCAACCCAAACTAAGCATTGCACAACCGTCAAGCACGATCTATCCGATCTACCGACCAGTGCCCATGTTCTATCGTCCATTCCATCGTTGTCAAACATAGCACACACTTACCGTTCCAAGTCTAACTCTAAGTCTTGCTTGTCACGACCCAATTCCGTAGAATCAATTGAGGCATCCCCGAATCGTGACCGTCGTGCGGGCCTGGAGTTGCGCCCGCACAAGGCTTTAATAATTTGCATAGCAAGCACATATTCTAAATACGCAGATAAATTGAAACACAAATTTGAAACATGGAAAAGTTCTCTTTATTTATAATGAACATCTATTACAAACTCCTGAACGAGTCAGCTAATATGCCGAACGGCTTACAAAAGAGATGACTCAAAATAAAATAGCAGTCCTGTACATTATATCCCTTTATAAACTCAAAATGATAAAGACCTCCAGGCTGGAGGATAGCTTTGCCACGGAGCTGCATTTGTGTATGAAGAGTTGCAGCTTCGGACTTTAAAAGGCTTCAGGGGCGCGGTGAAGATGCGCCAACAGCTGGACTGGGTCGGGTAGACGACTTCGGCTCCTCGCTCGGTTCGCCTTGGTGCGGAGAACCTGTTTCAACGAGGGTCAGCATATCGAAACATGCTGGTGAAGGCGAGCTAGCCTGACTATACCAATCAACATGTTGTTTTAATTGAAGCATGCATATTTGTGGGTTTCTATCTTGCCTTAGTTCATTTACAAGTAAGCAGCATATAGAATTTACTGAAATAAACGTGCCACCGTTCGGTGGATTTTACCTGACCGTCTGAATTACCTGCACAATACTTACCATGCCTTCCCTGAAATGAAGACACAAGTTAGTATGCAACAGGTTTAAATATACACAGGGATCACTGGCTTAATGCCACAAAGGGACGGTTTATAGTCTCGGGACAAGAATGTTATGCAACGCAGGTGGCGAGCCCCGCTACATAGCATCCCGTCCATGACAAACGACTATACGAACTCTTTCGCCCGGATCGGATCGGCCCCAGTGCCCTGGCGGCCGTCCTCGGAAGCCAAAATACCTTGTGCACAAGTTGTCCGTGATCAAGCATATTTAGTTCGAATTATTTCACACGAATTACAAACGAATTTCGAACGAATAGGAGCAAGCTCCATAGCACAAATATTTTGCATAGTCTTACTGACAGTTTGTTTCATAACAAGCATATATTTCCATACTTAGCACGATTCATAGAGCAGTTATAAATGAACTAGCATACAGGATGATAACCGTTCATAAGTTTAGTTGACAAGCAATATTTCAAGTCTATTCCCTTTTATCTTGATCTCTTTTATTATTACTTGGTATCGTTTGATCGGGACAAAGGAGTGAAGCTTGGAAGCAGGGCTAGCTAATCGGGTTGGTAGCCACTCACTTAGAAGGTGGAAAGAAAAAGGAAAAAGGCGCTTCACGACTCCGCTCGCAAGCCGCCTACTGCTCGTTCACCTGCACACGAACAGCTCGATTAATACTTCTTCCTCTCTTTCCATTCGCAGAATTAAAGTGCAGTTCAATGAACGAAAACAATGAAAACCATCAAAACCGTTCAAGAAAAATAAGCAAATTCCAAAACCAACTCAAAGCACGAAGGCAACAAGCGACATCGAAAACTGAGGCAATAAAAGATAGCAGCGGAGAGGTCCCTCCTGACTCTGCCGCTAAGCCGATCCTTGGGGCGCAGTCCACTGAATATGGGAATCAATTCTGAAGAAACAAATCCATAACGAGGACGAGTTCTTAATTCAATCTATCCCGATCGAACGATACCATCTTGTGTTTTTTAGCCGCGCTCCTCGAATAGGAGGAACGGGGCGCTACATCCTACCCAACCAATTGGAAGTTTCGTCCCGAAACTTAGGAATAAAACCAACCGTTAGGGATTATTTTGTTGCTGGCGGCGATCCGGGAGCGGACAGTTTTGAATCAAGTGTCCGTTGCCGCCACAGTTGTAACAAGACCCATTCTTCAAGTAACAATTAACGATGGTGTGCCCCGGCCTGTGGCAGTGCTCACAACGCTCTCCTGTATTTGTCTTGTTCCGACCACCGTTGTTTTGTCGCTTTGCAGCGGTGTTTCCTCTATCGTTGCCTTGGCGTTTGTGATTGTAGGTATGCACAATGCCGATGGAAACGTGAGGATACTGCGGTTCGAGAGATAGGGCGTGATTCATGACTTCACGTATTGTCCCGTACTGATTATTGACTACGTGCCCATGAATGGCAGGGCGCAGACCGCCTTCAAACCTTCTAGCTTGACTCGCTACATCAGGTAAATAGGCCTTAGCAAATTTGGAGAGTCGATTGAATTCGGCGGAGTACTACTTCACAGTCATATTGCCCTGCCTCAGTTGCACGAAATCATTTTTCATTTGACGTTGTACTGGAGGGGGTATAAACTCCTCTTCAAACGTAGCATGAAAGGTCGTCCACGAGATCGTCTCCTCTCCGTGATAAAATTGGAGAGATCGTCGATACACGTTCCACCAATCGTGTGCGTTGAGGCAGAGCTGTAGTTGCGCACAGGCGACGCGCTTATCTTTGGGGACCTCTAGCAGAGCGAAGTGATCTTCAAGCTCGGCTAGCCAATCTAGAGCTACCACTGGGTCCTCAGTCCCGTTGAATGGGGTGTTGCAGACTTTCTTGAAATGGCCCAAGTTGAAGGCAGTCACGTCCCTCGGCCTTGGGATTTGAGGCGTCTCCACTTCAAGCACGGCCTGTTCCACCGGAGTCGTTGCTGTTGCGGCAGAATGGTTGGCAGCCAAAGTCTGAACGATCTGTTGCAGGGTATCTACCTGCTTCTGTTGGACTGAGAATCGGGTCTCTAAATTACTTTCGAACTTGGCTTGGCGAGCATCATCTCTTTGTCGTTGCGATTCTAACATTTGCATTACCCGCTCAAGCGGGTCGACTTGAGATATGCCACGCTGGCTCCGCGAGCTTCCCGAAGTACCTGAACTGCTTTCTTGTGTTTCGTTCGGTGGTTGCGATACAGATTGCGCTGGTACCATTCCTTCAAAAGAAGGTAAATTACATTAGAATCATAATGTATTATGGACTTATTGTATGAATGTATCTCATTTTGGCCTAGCGAGTTCAAGAGTTCGCACAGGAATTGATCGTTAAAGGAACTTTTCCAGCACGAAGTCTAAGGAACTTGAATCTGTGCTCTGATACCACTATGTCACGACCCAATTTCGTAGAATCAATTGAGGCGTCCCCCGAATCGTGACCGTCGTGCGGGCCTGGAGTTGCGCCCACACAAGGCTTTAATGATTTGCATAGCAAGCACATATTCAGAGTACGCAGATAAATTGAAACACAGATTTGAAACATGGAAAAGTTCTCTTTATTTATAATGAACATCTATTACAAACTCCTGAACGAGTCAGCTAATATGCCGAACGGCTTACAAAAAAGATGACTCAAAATGAGATAGCAGTCCTGTACATTATATCCCTTTATAAACTCAAAATGATAAAGACCTCCAGGCTGGAGGATAGCTTTGCCACGGAGCTACATTTGTGTATGAAGAGTTGCAGCTTTGGACTTCAAAAGGCTTCAGCGGCGCGGTGAAGATGCGCCAACAGCTGGACTGGGTCGGGTAGACGACTTCGGCTCCTCGCTCGGTTCGCCTTGGTGCGGAGAACTTGTTTCAACGAGGGTCAGCATATCGAAACATGCTGGTGAAGGCGAGCTAGCCTGACTATACCAATCAACACGTTGTTTTAATTGAAGCATGCATATTTGTGGGTTTCTATCTTGCCTTAGTTCATTTACAAGTAAGCAGCATATAGAATTTACTGAAATAAATGTGCCACCGTTCGGTGGATTTTACCTGACCGTCTGAATTACCTACAGAATACTTACCATGCCTTCCCTGAAATGAAGACACAAGTTAGTATGCAACAGGTTTAAATATACACAGGGATCACTGGCTTAATGCCACAAAGGGACGGTTTATAGTCTCGGGACAAGAATGTTATGCAACGCAGGTGGCGAGCCCCGCTACTGTCACTACCACGTTCCAAAAACAGGGGTATTTTTGACTTTTTATAATATTTAATATTATTGGTAGTTACAATTTGGTAATTGCATGATAAGTATATTTAATTTAAATAAATATGTGAGATGTGTAATTAAATATATTATATACCGTGTTCATTTATGTTTGAGCTGGTAGACTATACCTAGAAGCCCAATAGGTGAACACCTGTCCGAATTATGGAATTTTGTATTTAATTGTTTTATTTAGAATTTAAATTCTTGGAGGTAGTAATTAATTATCGTATTTTATTTAATTATTGCGCATTGCCTTTGCTTCGACATTTGGAGCGCTACCCTGACTTTTGCCTTCCAACAAATTTTATAATCTTGCCCTAGACATGCTCGCCTTCCATTCTGCTATTTTTGTAACTCATAATATAGCTCTCTGTACCTTATTTCTAGCCGCACAAAAATTGTCGCGGACGTTTATTTAATAAATTCCTATTTTGTATCGTTGTGCGTTCCAATCAAAATTGGAGGCAATCTTGACCTATTTTTTGTGCGGTCCAAAGTATGGTAATATTATGTTCTGAGTCTTCTTTACTATTGGTATTGATGACCTGACCTGATTTTGGCCCCATGTACTCCTAATTAATTTTAGAACACAACTTACATTTATTTCTAATTAAATTGAGGATACTATTTTGACCGATTCTGAAAATCCCAATTTAATTCCAGTGCCCTGCTAATTGAGCCCATACCGAACATACAGCACCCCATGACCCTACAAAACACCGAACACCGAATCGCCCGCCAAATTTTTGTCATTTCATGCGTCTGTGCAAATATCCAAATTTAAGGAGACTAATTTGCAAATTTGTATTTTTGGTGTCAACACCTATTTGTTTAAAACAATGAGGGAGCCCTAATAATATTTAACTAGCCTCTCACCCTCATCCCCACATGAAATTTCTCCATGTCAAATCTGGACCACTCATTTAAAGGGTCAATCACCACCCTTCATTCACACAAACCCTCTCCTTATTTAATGTCACATCAAGCCCTAATCCCCAAAACAAGCCCCCACCTCTCTCTCTCCTACCTCTCCTCTCTCCAACGTATGAAAAATTCTTCTTCTCTTCTTCTTCTCTTTTCTTCTTTTTCTTCTTCTTCCTTTCTTCTTCTTCTTCTTCTTTGTTTTTCCTTCTTTTGAATTTAAAAGAGGGGGGAGAACCATCACCAAAACTATCCCCACCCGACCATTCCCTGTGCTCCGGCCGGCCAACTCCGGCGGCCCAGCCCTCGAGCCATTCACCACCTCCACCAGCCCCTCCCTCTGCTCTTCCTCCCTCCGCCGGACAGCTCCCCCACTCCGGCTGCAACCTCCCAACGCCACCACCATTATCACCATCTCCACCATCATCAACTACCACCACCACTACTCCCTTCCCCGACCTGCTCCGGTCAGCCAAGCCCCCGACTTCCCTCCTCCGACTCCGGCCTGCTGCTACTCCGGCCGGCAACTCCACTCACCACCACCGCGAGCCATCACCACCAGTTCAGCCATCACCACCACCACCATACCCCGCTGCACATCCCCGCCGGCCTGCAGCTCCATACCCGACTCGACCCACAGCTCCCCGGCGGCCAGCTCTCCCTCCGGCCAAGCCCGGCAGCCACCCCGGCGGCCACCACATTAAGCTCCCCCTCCTCTCTCCCTCTTCCTTCTTCATATATATATGTATATATATATATACATACTTATATACGTATGAATATATATAATATGTATAATAGTTATTTAATTAATGTTAATACATGAATATGTATAGTATATAAATACATTAGTAATGTATAATTTAATATATGTACATGTATATTATTTATTTAATTAAATGTTAGACATGTATAAGCATAGTATATATATATATATATAAATTAGTATATGTATGTATTAATGTATATATATACATATATATGATATATGAAATGTTTATCTAGTATATATATGTAAAAACGTATTTTGGTGTATGTGTAAATGTATAAGTGTGTTTTTAAATTAGTATATATATACAGGTATATGTATATATTTAAAGAAAATTAGTATACATATATGTATACTGGTATTTACATAAAATTGTATTTTATCAAATATACACTATATTATTAGTGTAAATTAAATTATTGTATTAGTACTTATGTATTTATATGAATACAATTAGGTATTTAATTAATGTTTAATATTAATGTATACGTATATATTTAACATGATTGGTATACAGGTATGTATATGTATGTAATTAAATCAATTTGTATATATATGTATATATATATATATTTTGTATATACTTATTATATATTTGCTATATATAAAAATTGGTATATACGTATACAAATATTTTTAGTATATGTATGTAATTATTAATTGGTGAATACACAAAAATAAATATACATATTTATTTTGCTATATGTTTAATAAAAACATAATTTTAGTATATATGCTAGTTAAAGATATGTATATTTATATCTACTAGATGATCCTAGATGACCATTATCGTACCTAGCGTAGCCCTAAGGCCAGTGTTTTTGACTGTGTGTTAGTGTAGCACCTGATACAAGTGTTATATTTCTGATATGTCTTTAGGACTGTTGGTTCATCCAGGAGATACTCTGGAACAGGACATCAATATTTACCAGCTAAGGACCCAAGGCAAGTACATTCTCTGATAATTTCCAATTGTTGATAATTTCTATAAGTTCAATAATCTAGAAATGTTACATCTGAATCCTTAACACTGTGCTACACGGACTAGTATAGCTTGGATCTGCAGTCATGAGATGTTACATTGATTATCGTATTGACATTGTACATGACATGTATATTAGACATCGTACATGATAGATTGGACTTGCTCGTGTATCGTGACGTGTCATGGTTGGATCCACAGTACTAGTTGGGGGCGGGGAAGTAGTTAGTAAGAAATATGATCATAACCTCTTATTGCAGTGTAGAACAATGTAAGTGTTAATCATGCTCTTCACATATGATTAGCCAGGCCCTATAGCTATCGTACATGTTCCCAAGCCGATCACATTTTGAAACTCCTATTTCAAACACTTAGAATAGATTACAGTTCCCTATTTTAAATCATATACTACATCACCCGTATATGATACTGTACCATTGTTCTTTTTATTTTCATACATGCACTGACTGTACCATATTGCCTATTGCCGGTCTCTTTACATTGCCTGCCTCTCTTTTATTGCCATTGCATTTATTTCACTGTCTTCTCAGTATCTAGCATCATCTGTTTATTGCTTTATAGTACTTATCAATTAAATAGAACTGTTATTTGAGATTTGTACTTTGCTCCTTCCTGACTGGAAACATTTTTTAAAGAGACCGGCAATAGGTATCCAACACTTTATGGACCATATGGTGAGTAGCTGCAACTTGGGCTTGATAGTTTAGTTGTGATCCCGGGAGGTCTAGCCGGAATCACTAATCTTCTAGTTAGTTCTTTTAGCAGACTATTTGGTACCGAATTTGTCTCCGGCATTTTTGATGAGACTTGGATATTTGTTGAGTTAGATTATTACTTTTTGACTTGTGTTGTATTTAATTTTGTTCGATATCTTATCGTGCTGTAGTCCTGTGATTGAGTATGTGTTCATTTTATTTGTGTCATCCTTGCCTCCTTATGGAGATTGGATGCTTGTGTGAGATTGGCTAGATAGTATCAAGACCTTGACAGCGTTCTACCGCCGATGCTGCGGCGTAGGCTGGACGTACCCGCGTACTCGTGCCCCAATTCCGGGTGCGGGTCGTGACACATTTTTAGTAGTGGCCCATGCAGGTCTGACTTCGTGAGTTGTGCGATGTCGTAGTAGTGTGGCATCTTTGTTACACTATTGCGTGCCTGCGATAGAATCTAGGACATAGGATACTAGGATGAGAGCGAATACTCAATCACAATTTCTTGAGAGATTCCTGGGATGACCCCTGAGAATCTTGTTATAATTTCCAATTCAAAATCATTCCCTTGTTCCGTCCATTCTCACTTGTTGATTGTTGATCAGGTATTAAATTAGGATCTTGGTTTCATCATATAGTTTGATTTCATATTAAGATGATTTTGCAGACTGATTTATGGTATTATCTGATGACGCATGTCGATGAGGACAGCGAGGAAGATTAACACTAGGGCTATTGGATTACTAGATATGGATTATAATTTGAAGATTGAAAACGAATTACATTTTTATTTTGAGAAGTTGAGATATTATGTTATTAAAATTTATTTTGAGGAATTCAGATTCGATTCAATGAACATAGACAAAACTGTAAGGATTTTTGGAAGTGATAAAATTTTCGTTCAGTATTTGAATGTTTGACTTTGAGGAAGGTATATGCATTATACTTTAAATTTTTTGAGGAGTTAGTTTCGAGGACTTTATTTGGAGGATAAAATCTTATAGTGAGAGAGATATATTAGTATATAATAGATGAGGTGCATATGTAAGGATATGTTGGCTTGGGCATGATTGAGATTTCACTACCAACTGGCTTAGGTGTTCATCTAGGATTGTATTGGAGAGAGCAGTACTTAGTATGGTATGTTGCATTTGATATGCACTTGAGTGATAAGGATAACTAGTATCAACGGTTGTAGTAGGTAAGAAAGCTAACAGTGAGTGTGCTTATAGTAGAACTGTGGTATCTAGGAAGTAGAGGTATCAAACCTTGGATACATCTTTGACCTATGCAATCACAACTAGGATTTATTCCAATCTATTTATCTTGAATGTTGCTTCTTTAGAACTGTACTGTCCTTCCTTGATGATATCGCATTTTTGCCTAAATTGATTCTTTTGGATCTGTCTTCAGGATGTCGCCGAAGACACGATCTATGAGAGCGGGAACATCAGCTTTAGAGGGGTCTGCCACCTCTCTACCAGAGGGACAGACAGCCGTAGTTCCTCCTACATCTCCGATGCATGTAGGAGTTTCTGCACTTTTCGGGGATCCTCCTCCCCCACCTGTTCAGAGGGTTGCTGCAGCTGTGACGGACAACCTTCCTCCTCCATCGACTTCGATTTCCGGAGGTTTGTCCATTGACGGGACGCAGATGTTTACCTTGATCCAGGGCATGGTAGATGCCCAGAGAGTGACGGCATATGCTCAGCGAGTTCAAGCTGAGGCTCAGAGGGTGCAAGCAGAAGCGCACCAGGCACAAACCGAGCTGATGAGAGAAAATATGGAGAATGCTCATCAGGTGACTCTCCAAGCTTTGGAGAGAGTAGCACAGTACCAGCAGTTTCCTGGCCAGCAGCAACAGAGATTAGGCACTATAGTGGACTTCAAAAGGATGATGCCTCGAGAGTTCAAAGGCACCGAAGGGATACTCTACGCTGACGACTGGCTAGAGGATATAGAGAGGAGCCTGCGATTGACCCAGATTCCGGAGAACTTGCAGATAGAAGCCGCTGGCAGTCAGATGTTCGATATCGCACTCACGTGGTATCGCACGGAGCCGAGAATTACTGCACAAGGACTTACTTGGGAGACCTTCAAGGAACTCTTCAAGGAGAAGTTCTTTCCCGACGTGGCATTGGGAACCTTGGAAAGTCAATTTCATGACTTGGTTCAAGTAAACATGTCGGTCGACGAGTACGCTGTAGAATTCTGTAGATTGAGCCATTTTGTATCGTCTATGATTCGGGACCCAGGAGATCGAGCCCAAAAATTTAGAAAGGGGCTGACGAGAGAGATTAGGTCACGCACTTCTGGTCGTCGTACCGCTACCTTTGAGGCTATCTTGATGGATGCCCAGATTGTAGAAAAGGATCTAGATCTCAGGCCTAAGAGGAGTCACAATACTTTTGGAGATACGAATGGTAGCACAGGACCAGCCAAGCATCCCCGTATTCAGCACCAATAGCAGTACCCAGTACCATTTCATATTCAGCAACAACTAGGGACATTTTAGCATCCACCGCAGTACCTAGCACCAGTTCCTATCCAGCAACATCCATGGGCGTATCAGTATCAACAACAGTACCAGGCACCAGTCCGTGTTCAGCAGAATCAGCAACAGCCTCCGAGAGAGACACAACAGACTTGTCATTTCTGTAAGAAGCCAGGCCACCTTTGGGAGAGCTGTAGAACGAGGCTAGGACTTTGTTTGCACTGCGGCGCTGCTGGACATCGAGTATGGGATTGTCTTCTAGCCCCTTATCTTCCCGGCCAGCGCGCAGCTTCAGATTATAGAGATCCAGTTAGGCTACCTGTGGAACCGTATATTGCTCAGCACCCGCAAAGGGAACCACCCCAGCAGGGCGGGGCATTTGCGATGACGGTCGAGGAGACCGATACTGCAGGTAATGTGTTAGCAGGTTCTGTTCTATCCTTCCTTCTGTTCCTATCTACTTGATTGATTGATTGATACCTTAGTACCGTAGCTTGTATGCATGATTCTTGTTATAATGTAGTTAGTAGTACCCCTGATACAGAGACTGCAATACCATGACAAAAGACACCATGACCGTACATATCCCCTTAGGTTGCATGTTGTATGATTGTAGAAAGATCTTTCTTAGACCATGATTATTGGGGTTTAACCATGACGAAGATTCATGAAGGAGTTATGACTTGACAAGAGAGACAAGACGATTAAAATTCGAGGATAACCATTGATTTAAATAGAGGGTTAAGAAATTAACATTTCATAATTGGTGGTTTATTAATTCCAGGAAGATTATGAAGTGGTTAAATTGGTTATTAAAATTTGGAAATTTTGGGAGACTATCATTATATTTATTTGGTTGCAAGTTATGAATTTTTAAAATGTTATATTTGGATGTTGCATTTGGAGAATCCTTAAGTATCGCATTGTTGAGTATTTTGAGGAAAGAGAAAATCGAGGAATAAAATTATTGATGGACTAATGTTTGAATTCAAACTTTTTTGGACGAGATTACATTTTTATATATGTGCATTGATTAAAATCAAAATTGAGGAGTGGATATTAAATTCTGAGTATTGGATTATTAACTAAAACTTTCAAGGAAAATTTTAATAAAAAGGGACTTTGTTTTATTTCGAGGATTTTCAGGAATGCAATAATTTCAGAACTTTTGAAAAATTGTGAAAAGACATTGTGGATTATTACCTGATTTCGTGGTTGATTTAAACTTTGAGGGAAATGATAATGTGTATGAATAAATGCTACCTTGAGGATTTTAAATTTTGAGGACAAAATTCTTTTAAGGAGGGTAGACTTGTCACTACCACGTTCCAAAAACAGGAATATTTTCGACTTTTTATAATATTTAATATTATTTGTAGTTACAATTTGGTAATTGCATGATAAGTATATTTAATTTAAATAAATATGTGAGATGTGTAATTAAATATATTATATACAGTGTTCATTTATGTTTGAGCTGGTAGACTTGACCTAGAAGCCCAATAGGTGAACACCTGTCCGAATTATGGAATTTTGTATTTAATTGTTTTATTTAGAATTTAAATTCTTGGAGGTAGTAATTAATTATCGTATTTTATTTAATTATTGTGCATTGCCTTTGCTTTGACATTTGGAGCGCTACCCTGACTTTTGCCTTCCAACAAATTTCATAATCTTGCCCTAGACATGCCCGCCTTCCATTCTGCTATTTTTGTAACTCATAATATAGCTCTCTGTACCTTATTTCTAGCCGCACAAAAATCGTCGCGGACGTTTATTTAATAAATTCCTATTTTGTATCGTTGTGCGTTCCAATCGAAATTGGAGGCAATCTTGACATATTTTTCGTGCGGCCCAAATTAGGGTAATATTCTGTTCTGAGTCTTCTTCACTATTGGTATTGATGACCTGACCTGATTTTGGCCCAATGTACTGTCACGACCCGCACCCAAAATTGGAGCACGAGTACGCGAGTACGTCCAGCCTACGCCACAGCATCGGCGGTAGAACGCTGTCAAGGTCTTGATACTATCTAGCCAATCTCACACAAGCATCCAATCTCCATAAGGAGGCACGGATGACGCAAATAAAATGAACACATACTCAATCATAGGATTAAAGCATGATAAGATAGCGAAACAAAATTAAATACAACACAAGTCTAAAGTAATAATCAAACTCCACAATATCCAAGTCTCAATAAAAATGCCGGAGACAAATCCGGTACCAAATAGTCTACTAAAAGAACTAACTAGAAGATTGGTGATTCCGGCTAGACCTCCCGGAATCACAACTAACTATCAAGCCCAAGTGTAGCTACTCACCATATGGTCCATAAAGTGTTGGCTACCGATCCTCTAAGGCATAGTCTGGAAAAATGTTTCCAGTCAGGAAGGAGCAAAGTACAATCTCAAATAACAGTTCTATTTAATTGATAAGGACTATAAAGCAATAAACATGCGATGTTAGCTACTGAGAAGACAGTGAAATAAATGCAATGGCAATAAAAGAGAGACAGGTAATGTAAAGAGACAGGCAATAGACAATATGATACAGTCAGTGCATGTATGAAAATGAAAAGAACAAGGAACAGTATCATATACGGGTGATGTAGTATATGATTAAATAGGGAACTGTAATCTATTCTAAGTGTTTGAAATAGTAGTTTCAAAATGTGATCGGCTTGGGAACATGTACGATAGCTACAAGGCCTGGCTAATCATGGGTGAAGAGCATGATTAACACTTACATTGTTCTACACTGCAATAAGAGGTTATGATCACATTTCTTACTAACTACTTCCCCGCCCCCAACTAGTACTGTGGATCTAACCATGACACGTCACGATACACGAGCAAGTCCAATCTATCATATATGATATCTAATATACATGTCGTGTACAATGTCAATACGATAATCAATGTAACATCTCATGACTGTAGATCCAAGCTATACTAGTCCGTGTAGCACAGTGTCAAGGATTCAGATGTAACATTTCATGATTATTTAATTTATAGAAATTATCAAGGAATTGGAAATTATCAGAGAATGTACTTGCCTTGGGTCCTTAGTTGGTAATTATTGGTGTCCTGTTCCAGAATATCCCCTGGGTGAACCAACAGTCCTATAAACATATTACAATATCACATTTGCATCAGATGCTACACTAACACACAAACAAAAAAAAACACTTGCCTTAGGGCCATGCCAGGCAGGGCACTAGTCAACTAGAGTCATCTAGTAGGGATACGTAAAACACATTACACTTATTAATACTTACAATATTTATTCATGCACCAATTTAAATGTATTTACAATATATATATATATGCCTTTTAAATACATATTTGATTTATACTAGTTGAACATTATATATGTATACTCATATATATGCCAAAAATATATTTTAGAATATATATATATATATATTGTCAACATTATCATTTAAATATACTAGTACTAATACACCAAATTAAATTTATACTAGCATATACTTTTTATTAAATAGATATTATATAAAAATAAACCAACATATATACATATATACAAACCAATTAGAAATATTGAGAATATATTAAGTATACAAAATATGCATATATACATATACCAAATTAATTATATATACTATATATACGTATTTACATGTATATCAGTTATTAAATATACAATACGTATATACATATTAACACTATATGATGCATAATTAAGATACATACATATACTATTAAATACATATACATTATACTAATATACATACTATACTTATTTAAAAATAAATAATATACATATTCATGTTTTAAATACATACATTACATTATACTAAGGTATATATATACTATACTTATACAATTTAATATTAATAAAATAATACTATACACACATGTATATAGTATTAGTTAAATAAATACTATACATATACCTACACATTAATATATATATAAATACATATACACATTGCATTCATATACTAAATATATATATATATATATATATGCATACACAGGAAAAGAAGAAGGAAGAAGGAAGATGAGAAGGAGACTTACAGTGGTGGGTCGGCCGGAGTACAGCCGGAGTACAGGGAGGAGGAGTCGCCGGAGTAAACAGGGGGTCGGGCGAGTTGAGCAAGGTGGTGGAGAGGTGGCTCGGCTCGGAGGAATGGGGGATGCAGTGGTTGCCGGAGTACACAGGAAGTCGGGGGTGAGCAGTCGGAGTCTGAGGACTGTTCGGCGGAGGGAGGAGAGTAGAGGCGGAGGGAGGAGCTCGCAGCGGGAAGATGCGGGTCGGCCTGGCCGGGTGGCCGGAGCACAGGGATGAAGGGGATGGGAGGAGTTGATGATGGTGATGGGGGGAGTGGCGGATGCAGTCGGAGGTGGTGGTAGTGGCAGCCGGAGCGGGGAGCTGTCCGAACAGCAGCAACCGACGGGTCGGGACTCGGCTGGGCCGCTCGCCGGAGTGCACAGAGGGCCGCCGGGGTAGTACGCAGAGGGAGGAGATGGGAGAGGAGCAGTCGAAGTGGGGAGCAAGACCGCCGGAGAGATGTGGGCCGCCGGGCGCGTCGAGGCAGCGCTGGCCGGGAAGCAGGGGAGTCGGGTGAACAGTAGATGGGGGTGAACAGTGTTCCCCCCTTCCTTCCTCTTTTAAATTCCAAAATCAATGAAGAGAGAAAGAAGAAGAAGAAAAAGGAGGAGAAGAAAAAGAAGAAAAGAGAAGGAGAAGGGAAGAAAATTTTACATACGTTGGAGAGGAATTGTGGGGGCTTGGGGAGGTGTGCTACCTAGGTTTTCTAGGGATTAGGGTTTGATGGAACATTAAATAGGGAGGGGTGAGATATGGATGAAGGGTGGTGATGGTCCAATTTCAAATGAGTGGCTAGGATTGTTCATGAAGGAAATTGTTTTCATGCAAAGTTGAGTGGGGAAAAATGTAATTTGGTCCACAAATAAATAATCTTTCCATTTGGTCTTGGCCAATGGGGTGATGACACCTACAATTGAATAATTGTAACTTGGCTCCTTAAATTCGGGAAATTGCACAAACACATAAAATGACACAAAATTTATAGAGAAAAATGTGTTTAGTAATTTTTATGGTGAGAGGGTGTTGTGCGTTAGGCACGGGTTTAATTAATCGGGTACTGGAATTAAATTAGAATTTACGAAATCAGTCAAAATGTTATCCTCAATTTAATTAGAATAAAATGCAAGTTGTGTTCTAAAATTAATTAGGAGTACATGGGCCAAAATCAGGTCAGGTCATCAATACCAATAATGAAGAAGACTCAGAACAAAATATTACCCTAATTTGGGCCGCACGAAAAATAGGTCAAGATTGCCTCCAATTTCGATTGGAACGCACAACGATAAAAAATAGGAAATCATTAAATAGCGTCCGCGACGATTTTTGTGCGGCTAGAAATAATGCACAGAGAGCATAATCATGAGTTGCAAAAATAGCAGAATGGAAGGCAGACATGTCTAGGGCAAGATTGTGAAATTTGTTGGGAGGCAAAAGCTAGGGTAGCGCTCCAAATATCGAAGCAAAGGCAATGCGCAAAATATTAAATAAAATACGGTAATTAATTACAAACTCCAAGAATTAAATTCTAACTAAATAATTAAATACAAAAATTCCATAATTCCGACAGGTGTTCATTTACTAGGCTTCTAGGTCAAGTCTATTAGCTTAAAAATAAATAAACACTGCATATAATACTATATTTAATTACATATCACATAATTATTTAAATTAAATATACTATCATGCAATTATTTAATTGTAACTACAATAATATTAAATATTATAAAAAATCAAAAATACCCCTGTTTGCGGAACGTGGTAGTGACAAGTCTACCCTCCTTAAAAGAATTTCGTCCTCGAAATTCAAAATCCTCAAAGTAGCGTTTATTCATACACATTACTATTTCCATCAAATTTAAATTCATCATCCATGAGATTAGGTAATTATCCACAATGTCCTTTCACGATTTTTCAAAAATTCTAAAATTATTTGTATTCCTAAAAAAATCCTCGAAATAGAATCAAAGTCCATTTTTATTAAAATTTTCCTTGAAAGTTTTACTTAATAATCCAATACTCAGAATTTAATATTCACTCCTCTAATTTGATTTTAATCAATGCACATATAAAATTTAAATCTCATCCCAAATTTGAATTCAAATATTAATCCATCAAAAATTTTATTCCTCGATTTCCTCTTTCCTCAAAATACTTAACAATGCGATACTTAAGGGTTCTCCAATGCGACATCCAACTATAAAATTCTAAAATTCATAACTTGTAACCAAATAAATATAATGATAGTCTCCCAAATTTTCAAATTTAATAACCAATTTAAATATGCCATAATCTTCCTGGAATTAATAAACCACTAATTATGCAATGTTAACTTCTTAACCCTCTATTTAAATCAATGGTTATCCTCGAATTTAATCATCTTATCTCTCTTGTTAAGTCATGAATCTTTGTCATGGTCAAACCCCAATAATCCTGGTCTAAAAATCTTTCCTATAATCTTGCAACATGCAACCTAAGGGAATATGTACGGTCATGGTATCTTTGTCATGGTATTGCAGTCTCTGTATTAGGGTGTACTACTAACTACATTCTAACAAGAAATCATGCATACAACTTGTACTAAGGAATCAATCAATCAATCAAGTAGAGAGGGACAAAAGGAAGGAAGGAACAGAACCTGCTAACACATTACCTGTATTATCGGTCTCCTCGACCGTTATCGCAAATGCCCCGCCCTGCTGGGGTGGTTCCCTTCTCGGGTGCTGAGCAATATACGGTTCCACAGGTAGCCTAACTGGATCTCTATAATCTGAAGCTGCGCGCTGGCCGGGAAGATAATGGGCTAGAAGACAATCCCTTACTCGATGTCCCACAGCGCCACAGTGCAAACAAAGTCCTAGCCTCGTTCTACAGCTCTCCCAAAGGTGACCTGGCTTCTTACAGAAATGACAAGTCTGCTGTGTCTCTCTCGGAGGCTGTTGCTGATTCTGCTGAACACGGACTGGTGCCTAGTACTGTTGTTGATACTGATACGCCCATGGATGTTGCTGGATAGGAACTGGTGCTAGGTACTGCGGTGGATGCTGACATGTCCATGGTTGTTGCTGACTATGAAATGGTACTTGGTACTGCTGTTGGTGCTGAATACGGGGATGCTTGGCTGGTCTTATGCTACCATTCGTATCTCCAAAAGTATTGTGACTCCTCTTAGGCCTGAGATCCAGATCCTCTTCTGCAATCTGGGCATCCATCAAGATAGCCTCAAAGGTAGCGGTACGACGACCAGAAGTACGCGACCTAATCTCTCTCGTCAGCCCCTTTCTAAATTTCTGGGCTTGATCTCCTGGGTCCCGAATCATAGACGATACAAAATGGCTCAATCTACAGAATTCTGCAGCGTACTCGTCGACCGACATATTTCCTTGAACTAAGTCATGAAACTGACTTTCCAAGGTTCCCAATGCCACGTCGGGAAAGAACTTCTCCTTGAAGAGTTCCTTGAAGGTCTCCCAAGTAAGTCCTTGCGCAGTAATTCTCGGCTCCGTGCGATACCACGTGAGTGCGATATCGAACATCTGACTGCCAGCGGCTTCTACCTGCAAGTTCTCCGGAATCTGGGTCAATCGCAGGCTCCTCTCTATATCCTCTAGCCAGTCATCAGCGTAGAGTATCCCTTCGGTGCCTTTGAACTCTCGAGGCATCATCCTTTTGAAATCCACTATAGTGCCTGATCTCTGCTGTTGCTAGCCAGGAAACTGCTGGTACTGTGCTACTTTCTCCAAAGCTTGGAGAGTCACCAGATGAGCATTCTCTATGTTTTCTCTCATCAGCTCGGTTTGTGCCTGGTGCGCTTCTGCTTGCACCCTCTGAGCCTCAGCTTGAACTCGCTGAGCGTCTGCCGTCACTCTCTGGGCATCTACCATGCCCTGGATCAAGGTAAACATCTGCGTCCCGTCAATGGGCGAACCTCCGGGAATCGGAGTCGGTGGAGGAGGAAGGTTGTCCGTCACAGCTGCGGCAATCCTTTGAGCAGGTAGGGGAGGAGAATTCCCGAAAAGTGCGGATACTCCTACGTGCATCGGAGATGTAGGAGGAACTACTGCCGTCTGTCCCTCAGGTGGAGAGGTGGCAGACCCCTCTAAAGCTGATGTTCCCGCTCTCATAGACCGTGTCTGCGGCGACATCCTGAAGATAGATCCCAAAGAATCAATTAAGGCAAAAATGCGATATCATCAAGGAAGGACAGTACAGTTCTAAAGAAGCAACATTCAAGATAAAAGATTAGAATAAATATTCCTAGTTGTGATTGCACAGGTCAAAGATGCATCCATGGTCTGATACATCTATCCCTAGGTACCACAGTTCTACAAGAAATATACTCACTGCTAGCTTCCTTACCTACTGCAATCGCTGATACTAGTTATCCTTATCACTCAAGTGCATATCAATTGCAACACACTATACTAAGTACTGCTCTCTCCAATACAATCTTAGATGAACACCTAAGCCAGTTGGCAGTGAAATCTCAATCATGCTCAACCAACATATCCTTACATATGCACCTCATCTATTATATACTAGTATATCTCTCCCCCTATAAAATCTTATCCTTAAAATAAAATCCCTCAAAATAACTCCTTGAATAAATTTTAAGTAAAATGCATATACTTCCCTCAAGATCAATTATATAAATACTGAAACAAAAAATTTTATCACTTCCAAAAATCCTTAAGCTTGTCTAGGTTCATCAAATTGAATCTGAATTCCTCAAAGTTTTAATGACAATATCTCAACTTCTCAAAATTCAAGAATTTGAAATTCATTTTCAATCCTCAATTTAATATTTAAATCCATCTTCTGTAGTCCAATAGCTCTAATGTTAATCATTTTTACTATCCTCATCGACATGCGACATCAAAAAATACCATAAATCAGCTGTAAATTTTATCTTGATATGAAATCAAACCCTACTATGAAACCAAAATCCTAATTTAATACCTGATCAACAATTAACAAGTGAGAATGGACGGAACAAGGGAATGATTTAAATTAGAAATTTTATCAAGATTCTCAGGGGTCATCCCAGGAATCTCTCAAGAAATTATGATTGAGTATTCGCTCTCGTCCTAGTATCCTATGTCCTAGATCCTATCGCAGGCACGCAGTAGTATAACAAGGATGCCACACTACACATCGCACAACTTGCGAAGTCTGACCTGCATGGGCCACCACTAAAAATGTGTCACGATCCGCACCCGAAATTGGGGCACGAGTACGCGAGTACGTCCAGCCTACGCCGCAGCATCGGCGGTAGAACGCTGTCAAGGTCTTGATACTATCTAGCCAATCTCACACAAGCATCCAATCTCCATAAGGAGGCACGGATGACGCAAATAAAATGAACACATACTCAATCACAGGAATACAACACGATAAGATAGCAAAACAAAATTAAATACAACACAAGTCTAAAGTAATAATCAAACTCTACAATATCCAAGTCTCAATAAAAATGCCGGAGACAAATCCGGTACCAAATAGTCTACTAAAAGAACTAACTAGAAGATTGGTGATTCCGGCTAGACCTCCCGAAATCACAACTAACTATCAAGCCCAAGTGCAGCTACTCACCATATGGTCCATAAAGTGTTGGCTACCGATCCTCTAAGGCATAGTCTGGAAAAATGTTTCCAGTCAGGAAGGAGCAAAGTACAATCTCAAATAACAGTTACATTTAATTGATAAGGACTATAAAGCAATAAACATGCGATGCTAGCTACTGAGAAGACAGTGAAATAAATGCAATGGCAATAAAAGAGAGACAGGCAATGTAAAGAGACAGGCAATAGACAATATGATACAGTCAGTGCATGTACGAAAATGAAAAGAACAAGGAACAGTATCATATACGGGTGATGTAGTATATGATTAAATAGGGAACTGTAATCTATTCTAAGTGTTTGAAATAGTAGTTTCAAAATGTGATCGGCTTGGGAACATGTACGATAGCTACAAGGCCTGGCTAATCATGGATGAAGAGCATGATTAACACTTACATTGTTCTACACTGCAATAAGAGGTTATGATCACATTTCTTACTAACTACTTCCCCGCCCCCAACTAGTACTGTGGATCCAACCATGACACGTCACGATACACGAGCAAGTCCAATCTATCATGTACGATGTCTAATATACATGTCGTATACAATGTCAATACGATAATCAATGTAACATCTCATGACTGCAGATCCAAGCTATACTAGTCCGTGTAGCACAGTGTCAAGGATTCAGATGTAACATTTCATGATTATTTAATTTATAGAAATTATCAAGGAATTGGAAATTATCAGAGAATGTACTTGCCTTGGGTCCTTAGTTGGTAATTATTGGTGTCCTGTTCCAGAATATCCCCTAGGTGAACCAACAGTCCTATAAACATATCACAATATCACATTTGCATCAGATGCTACACTAACACACAAACAAAAAAAAAACACTGGCCTTAGGGCCATGCCAGGCAGGGCACTAGTCAACTAGAGTCATCTAGTAGGGATACGTAAAACATATTACACTTATTAATACTTACAATATTTATTCATGCACCAATTTAAATGTATTTACAATATATATATGTATATGCCTTTTAAATACATATTTGATTTATACTAGTTGAACATTATATATGTATACTCATATATATGTCAAAAATATATTTTAGAATATATATATATTGTCAACATTATCATTTAAATATACTAGTACTAATACACCAAATTAAATTTATACTAGCATATACTTTTTATTAAATAGATATTATATAAAAATAAACCAACATATATACATATATACAAACCAATTAGAAATATTGAGAATATATTAAGTATACAAAATATGCATATATACATATACCAAATTAATTATATATACTATATATACGTATTTACATGTATATCAGTTATTAAATATACAATACGTATATACATATTAACACTATATGATGCATAATTAAGATACATACATATACTATTAAATACATATACATTATACTAATATACATACTATACTTATTTAAAAATAAATAATATACATATTCATGTTTTAAATACATACATTACATTATACTAAGGTATATATATACTATACTTATACAATTTAATATTAATAAAATAATACTATACACACATGTATATAGTATTAGTTAAATAAATACTATACATATACCTATACATTAATATATATATAAATACATATACACATTGCATTCATATACTAAATATATATATATATATATATATGCATACACAGGAAGAAAGAAGAAGGAAGAAGGAAGATGAGAAGGAGACTTACAGTGGTAGGTCGGCCGGAGTACAGCCGGAGTACAGGGAGGAGGAGTCGCCGGAGTAAACAGGGGGTCGGGGGAGTTGAGCAAGGTGGTGGAGAGGTGGCTCGGCTCGGAGGAATGGGGGATGCAGTGGTTGCCGGAGTACACAGGAAGTCGGGGGTGAGCAGTCGGAGTCTGAGGACTGTTCGGCGGAGGGAGGAGAGTAGAGGCGGAAGGAGGAGCTCACAGCGGGAAGATGCGGGTAGGCCTGGCCGGGTGGCCGGAGCACGGGGATGAAGGGGATGGGAGGAGTTGATGATGGTGATGGGGGGAGTGGCGGATGCAGTCGGAGGTGGTGGTAGTGGCAGCCGGAGCGGGGAGCTGTCCGAACAGCAGCAGCCGGCGGGTCGGGGCTCGGCTGGGCCGCTCGCCGGAGTGCACAGAGGGCCGCCGGGGTAGTACGCAGAGGGAGGAGATGGGAGAGGAGCAGTCGGAGTGGGGAGCAAGACCGCCGGAGAGATGTGGGCCGCCGGGCGCATCGAGGCAGCGCCGGCCGGGAAGCAGGGGAGTCGGGTGAACAGTAGATAGGGGTGAACAGTGTTCCCCCCCTTCCTTCCTCTTTTAAATTCCAAAATCAATGAAGAGAGGAAGAAAAAGAAGAAAAAGGAGGAGAAGAAAAAGAAGAAAAGAGAAGGAGAAGGGAAGAAAATTTTACATACGTTGGAGAGGAATTGTGGGGGCTTGGGGAGGTGTGCTACCTAGGTTTTCTAGGGATTAGGGTTTGATGGAACATTAAATAGGGAGGGGTGAGATGTGGATGAAGGTTGGTGATGGTCCAATTTCAAATGAGTGGCTAGGATTGTTCATGAAGGAAATTGTTTTCATGCAAAGTTGAGTGGGAAAAAATGCAATTTGGTCCACAAATAAATAGCCTTTCTATTTGGTCTTGGCCAATGGGGTGATGACACCTACAATTGAATAATTGTAACTTGGCTCCTTAAATTCGGGAAATTGCACAAACACATAAAATGACACAAAATTTATGGAGAAATATGTGTTTAGTAATTTTTATGGTGAGAGGGTGTTGTGCGTTAGGCACGGGTTTAATTAATCGGGTACTGGAATTAAATTAGAATTTACGAAATCAGTCAAAATGTTATCCTCAATTTAATTAGAATAAAATGCAAGTTGTGTTCTAAAATTAATTAGGAGTACATGGGCCAAAATTAGGTCAGGTCATCAATACCAATAATGAAGAAGACTCAGAACAGAATATTACCCTAATTTGGGCCGCACGAAAAATAGGTCAAGATTGCCTCCAATTTCGATTGGAACGCACAACGATAAAAAATAGGAATTTATTAAATAGCGTCCGTGACGATTTTTGTGCGACTAGAAATAATGCATAGAGAGCATAATCATGAGTTGCAAAAATAGCAGAATGGAAGGCGGGCATTTCTAGGGCAAGATTGTGAAATTTGTTGGGAGGCAAAAGCTAGGGTAGCGCTCCAAATATCGAAGCAAAGGCAATGCACAAAATATTAAATAAAATACGGTAATTAATTACAAACTCCAAGAATTAAATTCTAACTAAATAATTAAATACAAAAATTCCATAATTCCGACAGGTGTTCATTTACTAGGCTTCTAGGTCAAGTCTATTAGCTTAAAAATAAATAAACACTGCATATAATACTATATTTAATTACACATCACATAATTATTTAAATTAAATATACTATCATGCAATTATTTAATTATAACTACAATAATATTAAATATTATAAAAAATCAAAAATACCCCTGTTTCCGAAACGTGGTAGTGACAAGTCTACCCTCCTTAAAAGAATTTCGTCCTCGAAATTCAAAATCCTCAAAGTAGCGTTTATTCATACACATTACTATTTCCATCAAATTTAAATTCATCATCCATGAGATTAGGTAATTATCCACAATGTCCTTTCAAGATTTTTCAAAAATTCTGAAATTATTTGTATTCCTAAAAAAATCCTCGAAATAGAATCAAAGTCCATTTTTATTAAAAAATTTCTTGAAAGTTTTACTTAATAATCCAATACTCAGAATTTAATATTCACTCCTCTAATTTGATTTTAATCAATGCACATATAAAATTTAAATCTCATCCCAAATTTGAATTCAAATATTAATCCATCAAAAATTTTATTCCTCGATTTCCTCTTTCCTCAAAATACTTAACAATACGATACTTAAGGGTTCTCCAATGCGACATCCAACTATAAAATTCTAAAATTCATAACTTGTAACCAAATAAATATAATGATAGTCTCCCAAATTTTCAAATTTAATAACCAATTTAAATATGCCATAATCTTCCTGGAATTAATAAACCACTAATTATGCAATGTTAACTTCTTAACCCTCTATTTAAATCAATGGTTATCCTCGAATTTAATCATCTTGTCTCTCTTGTTAAGTCATGAATCTTTGTCATGGTCAAACCCCAATAATCCTGGTCTAAAAATCTTTCCTATAATCATGCAACATGCAACCTAAGGGAATATGTACTGTCAGGGTATCTTTGTCATGGTATTGAAGTCTCTGTATCAGGATGTACTACTAACTATATTCTAACAAGAAATCATGCATACAACTTGTACTAAGGAATCAATCAATCAATCAAGTAGAGAGGGACAAAAGGAAGGAAGGAACAGAACCTGCTAACACATTACCTGTAGTATCGGTCTCCTCGACCGTTATCGCAAATGCCCCGCCCTGCTGGGGTGGTTCCCTTCGCGGGTGCTGAGCAATATACGGTTCTACAGGTAGCCTAACTGGATCTCTATAATCTGAAGCTGCGCGCTGGCCGGGAAGATAAGGGGCTAGAAGACAATCCCTTACTCGATGTCCCGCAGTGCCGCAGTGCAAACAAAGTCCTAGCCTCGTTCTACAGCTCTCCCAAAGGTGACCTGGCATCTTACAGAAATGACAAGTCTGCTGTGTCTCTCTCGGAGGCTGTTGCTGATTCTGCTGAACACGGACTGGTGCCTAGTACTGTTGTTGATACTGATACGCCCATGGATGTTGCTGGATAGGAACTGGTGCTAGGTACTGCGGTGGATGCTGAAATATCCATGGTTGTTGCTGACTATGAAATGGTACTTGGTACTGCTGTTGGTGTTGAATACGGGGATGCTTGGCTGGTCTTGTGCTACCATTAGTATCTCCAAAAGTATTGTGACTCCTCTTAGGCCTGAGATCCAGATCCTCTTCTGCAATCTGGGCATCCATCAAGATAGCCTCAAAGGTAGCGGTACGACGACCAGAAGTACGCGACCTAATCTCTCTCTTCAGCCCCTTTCTAAATTTTCGGGCTCGATCTCCTGGGTCCCGAATCATAGACGATGCAAAACGGCTCAATCTACAGAATTCTGCAGCGTACTCGTCGACCGACATATTTCCTTGAACTAAGTCATGAAACTGACTTTCCAAGGTTCCCAATGCCACGTCGGGAAAGAACTTCTCCTTGAAGAGTTCCTTGAAGGTCTCCCAAGTAAGTCCTTGCGCAATAATTCTCGGCTCCGTGCGATACCACGTGAGTGCGATATCGAACATCTGACTGCCAACGGCTTCTACCTGCAAGTTCTCCGGAATCTGGGTCAATTGCAGGCTCCTCTCTATATCCTCTAGCCAGTCATCAGCGTAGAGTATCCATTCGGTGCCTTTGAACTCTCGAGGCATCATCCTTTTGAAATCCACTAGAGTGCCTGATCTCTGCTGTTGCTGGCCAGGAAACTGCTGGTACTGTGCTACTTTCTTCAAAGCTTGGAGAGTCACCAGATGAGCATTCCCCATGTTTTTTCTCATCAGCTCGGTTTGTGCCGGGTGCGCTTCTGCTTGCACCCTCTGAGCCTCAGTTTGAACTCGCTGAGCGTCTGCCGTCACTCTCTGGGCATCTACCATGCCCTGGATCAAGGTAAACATCTGCGTCCCGTCAATGGGCGAACCTCCGGGAATCGGAGTCGGTAGAGGAGGAAGGTTGTCCGTCACAGCTGCGACAATCCTCTGAGCAGGTGGGGGAGGAGGATTCCCGAAAAGTGCGGATACTCCTACGTGCATCGGAGATGTAGGAGGAACTACTGCCGTCTGTCCCTCAGGTGGAGAGGTGGCAGACCCCTCTAAAGCTGATGTTCCCGCTCTCATAGACCGTGTCTGCGGCGACATCCTGAAGATAGATCCCAAAGAATCAATTAAAGCAAAAATGTGATATCATCAAGGAAGGACAGTACAGTTCTAAAGAAGCAATATTCAAGATAAAAGATTGGAATAAATATTCCTAGTTGTGATTGCACAGGTCAAAGATGCATCCATGGTCTGATACATCTATCCCCTAGGTACCACAGTTCTACTAGAAACATACTCACTGCTAGCTTCCTTACCTACTGCAATCGCTGATACTAGTTATCCTTATCACTCAAGTGCATATCAATTGCAACACACTATACTAAGTACTGCTCTCTCCAATACAATCTTAGATGAACACCTAAGCCAGTTGGCAGTGAAATCTCAATCATGCTCAACCAACATATCCCTACATATGCACCTCATCTATTATATACTAGTATATCTCTCCCCCTATAAAATCTTATCCTCAAAATAAAATCCCTCAAAATAACTCCTTGAATAAATTTTAAGTAAAATGCATATACTTCCCTCAAGATCAATTATCTAAATATTGAAACAAAAATTTTTATCACTTCCAAAAATCCTTATAGCTTGTCTAGGTTCATCAAATTGAATCTGAATTCCTCAAAGTTTTAATGACAATATCTCAACTTCTCAAAATTCAAGAATTTGAAATTCATTTTCAATCCTCAATTTAATATTTAAATCCACCTTCTGTAGTCCAATAGCTCTAATGTTAATCATTTTCACTGTCCTCATCGGCATGTGTCATCAGAAAATACCATAAATCAGCTGTAAATTTTATCTTGATATGAAATCAAACCCTACTATGAAACCAAGATCCTAATTTAATACCTGATCAACAATTAACAAGTGAGAATGGACGGAACAAGGGAATGATTTAAATTAGAAATTTTATCAAGATTCTCAGGGGTCATCCCAGGAATCTCTCAAGAAATTGTGATTGAGTATTCGCTCTCGTCCTAGTATCCTATGTCCTAGATCCTATCGCAGGCACGCAGTAGTATAACAAGGATGCCACACTACTACGACATCGCACAACTTACGAAGTCTGACCTGCATGGGCCACCACTAAAAACGTGTCATGACCCGCACCCGAAATTAGGGCACGAGTACGCGAGTACGTCCAGCCTACGCCGCAGCATCGGCGGTAGAACGCTGTCAAGGTCATGATACTATCTAGCCAATCTCACACAAGCATCCAATCTCCATAAGGAGGCACGGATGACGCAAATAAAATGAACACATACTCAATCACAGGATTATAGCACGATAAGATAGCGAAACAAAATTAAATATAACACAAGTCTAAAGTAATAATCAAACTCCACAATATCCAAGTCTCAATAAAAATACCGGAGACAAATCCGGTACTGTCACTACCACATTCCGGAAACAGGGGTATTTTCGACTTTTTATAATATTTAATATTATGGTAGTTACGATTAATTAATTGCATGATAGTATTTAATTTAAATAAATATGAGCGATGTGTAATTAAATATAGTGTTATATGCAGTGTTTATTTATTTTTAAGCTAGCAGACTTGACCTAGAAGCCCAGTAGATGACCACCTGTCCAAATTATGGAATTCTGTAATTTATTTGTTTTATCTAGAATTTATTTATTGGAGATTTTAATTAATTATCGTAAAATTATTTAATTATTGCGCACTGCCTTTGCTTCGATATTTGGAGCGCTACCCTGACTTTTGTCTTCCAACAAATGTCACCATCTTGCCCTAGATATGCCCGCCTTCCATTCCGCTATTTTTGCGACTCATAATTATGCACTCTGTGCATTATTTCTGGCCGCACAAAAATTGTCGCGGACGTTATTTAATAAATCCCTATTTTGTATCGTTGTGCGTTCCAATCAAAAATTGGAGGCCATCTTGACCTATTTTTTTGTGCGACCCAAATTAGGGTAATATTCTGTTCTGAGTCTTCTTTATTATTGGTATTGATGACCTGACCTGAATTTGGCCCCATGTACTTCTAATTAATTTTAGAACACAACTTGCATTTAATTCTAATTAAATTGAGGATACTATTTAAACCAATTCTGAAAATCCCAATTTAATTCCAGTGCCCTGCAAATTGAGCCCATACTGATCATACAGCGCCCCCTGACCCTACAAAACACCGGACCCCGAATCGCCCGCAAAATTTTCATCATTTCATGTGTTCGTACAAATACCCAAATTTAAGGGGGCTAATTTGCAAATTGGCATTTTGTGTCAACACCCCATTATTTAAAACAATGAGGGAGCCTAATAATAATTTAATTAAATCTCTCACCCTCACCCACATGAAAAAATTCTCTATGTCCAATCTGGACCCCTCATTTAAAGGGGGTCAATCACAACCCTTGATTTAACACCCTCTTACTATTTAATGTACTATCAAGCCCTAATCCCAAAAAAAAAAAAATTTAACCTAGGAAAACACACCCCCAAGCTTCCCCAAACCGTAGCCCCATTTCTTTTTCTCTTCTTCTTCTCTTTTCTTCTTCTTCTTCCTTCTTCCTTTCTTCTCCTTCTTCTCTTTTAAATTTAAATAGGAAAGAAGAGGGAGGGAAACAATCACCACCCATCTACTGTACTCCGGCCACCTGGCCACCTCCGGCGGCCAACGACTTGCCGCCTGCTGCTGCCGCCGCCGCCTGCTGCTGCCGCCGCCGCCTGTTGCTGCCGCCGCCGCCTGCTGCTGCTCCGGCCGCTGCCGCTGCTGCTGCACAGACCGGCCGCTGCCGCCGCTGCTGCACGGTCCGGCCATCACCACCACCATTATCACCACCATACACCACCACTACCACCACCATACACCACCATACACCACCACCATTATCACCACCATACACCACCACTACCACCACCATACACCACCATACACCACCACCATTATCACCACCATACACCACCATTACCACCACCATCTACTGCTCCTCGCCACTGCTGTTCTTCCCCGGGCCCTCCCTGTCGTAATCCCTCCGGCCATCTTCAGGCAAAGACTCCGTCGAGCCATCCCCTGTAAGCTCCTCCTCTCCCTCTTCCTTCTCCAATGTGTATGTATATATATATAAATATATACATGAATAAATATATAGATACGTATATACGAATGAGTATATACCAATATAGGTATATGAATGTAATTGTACTTATAATGTTTAATACGTATAATTGTATAGTATAGTGTATATTGATACATAATGTATAGAGTACATTAGTAATTAAGGAATGGTGTACAGTGTATATAAATCAATGTAATGTATAGTTTACATATAATTGGCATATGTATATATATATAAATACGTAGTTTAGTATGTATTATTGATATATATATATATATATATATATATATATATATATATATATATATATTATTGTTAAATTGGTATATATGTATATCTGTATTTTGTATATGTAGGAAATTATTAATTTGGTATATAAATAAATATGCATATTTATTTTGATATATATATACTTGTTTTGGTATTTTGGTTTATATATATATATATGTACTTGAATACATATAGTGGTATAAGTACATTTCATTAGTGTATATATATATGTATAAGAAATAACAAATGTATATTTTGTCACTAATATATATAGTACATAAATCTAATTAATGTTTAAATACATGAATACGTATAGCAATTATTAAATAAATTTTTAAAAACACATAATGTATGGTATTAGTATATGTATTCTTATAGATACACATATGTATGTATTATTTTTACATATATGTATGTACTTTTAATTGTATTTATATATGTATATATGTATGTATATTGGTATTGTCTTATAATGTGTATCGAATGGTGTGTATATATATATATGGTTAATACATTGATATATATATACGTATTTAATACGTATTTAGTAAATTGGTATATATATATATAATTGCATACACTTAATATATTTTTCAATATATAAAAAGAAATAAGTATATGTACATATATTTTCCTGGTATACGTATTTAATTGGTATATAGTATATATATACTTTAGTATATGTATGTATTAAAATATATAAAAATATATATATATATAAATGATATATGAAAATGTTTTATTAATATATATATGTATAAACGTATTTTTGGTGTATAGTACGTGCATTTCATCTAATATATATGTATGTATTCTAGTATAAAAATATATAAAGTTTGGTATATATATTTTGTATATATATATATACTTGATATAATTTCAAATATATATATTTTGTACATAAATTTAATATATTTCTATATATATATATGATTGATATATATAAATACGTGTTCTACTATATGTATTATATATATATATACTTAGCATATTTTCAAGGTATGTTTAATTGGTATTGTATAAATTCAATTTGGTATATACATATTTGTATTGCAAATATATATATGGTAGGTATTAATGTAGTAAAAAAATAGATATATGTATATTTATGTATCCCTACCAGATGACCCTAGATTGACCAGTGCCATATCTAGCAGAGCCTCTGACTTCATGGATTTGTGTGTTAGCGTAGCATCTGATACAAGTATTATTCTGATATGTCATTAGGACTGTGGGTTCCTCCAGGCGACACTCTGGAACAGGACCTCGGTATTACCAGCTAAGGACCCAAGGCGAGTACATTCTCTGATTAGTTTCTAATTTATGATATCTCCTATGTTCACTGTATCTAGTGTAGATATCCATGCTCTTGACACGTTGGTTACACGGATTGGTATACACGGATCTCGTCATGAGATGTTATTCCTTATTCATGGTGTAGCTTGTACAAGACTTGTTTCCTTGTTATCTTGTGCATGTACAGACACTAATTCCCGGGGAGACTTGCTACCTCCCTAGGGAATCCCGTGCCATAGCGTACCATGATTGGATCTACTATACCAGTCGGGGGAGGGGAGTATTTTAGTATAGATATGTGATCATACCCAACTCTACATGCATCATAGCTCACCCCGCATCTCATGTCGGGTGCGGCCTGACCATCTCCATGCTTCATAGCTGTTACGTGTGATTAGCCTGACCTCTACATGCATCATAGCTAACCAACGGTTAGCCTGACTTTACAAGAATCATAGCTAATCACATGTAACCAGCCTGATCAAGTTCCCAAGCCGATCACATGTTAAAGCTAATACTCATACACTTAGTCATAGGTTCTTGCTCATGGACATATTGTTTCTTCTCCTGCATTTACTTACAGTATTTCCAGTATTTCTTTACTTCTCGTACCTATACATGCTTCTGGTATATTTCCATCTAGAACTGCTACATAGTTTATATCATTAATATAGAACTGCTATTTAGAGATGTACTTTGCTCCTTCCTGACTGGAAAATATTTTCCAGACTGTGACCTTAGTGGACTTGGTTCCGACACTTGAGGATTGGATGTTACTGATTGCAGGTATGATTATTTTGTTATTAGGCTTGTGTTGTATTCTTTATTCTTTAAATTCCTATCGTGCTGTAGTTGTGATTGAGTATGTTGTTAATATTTTTATAGTGTTATCCGAGTCTCCTTATGGAGTTGGATACTAGCGTGAGATTTTATAGATAGTACTTGACCTAGACAGCGTTCTACCGCCGATACTGCGGCGTAGGCTGGACGTACCCACGCACTCGTGCCCCTAAATTGGGTGCGGGTCGTGACACGTTTTAGTGGTGGCCCATGCAGGTCAGACTTCGCAAGTTGTGCGATGTCGTAGTAGTGCGACGAATTAGTTGTACTACCGCGTGCCTGCTATAGAATATAGGACATAGGATACTAGGATGAGAGAGGATACTCAATCACAAATTCTTGAGAGATTCCTGGGACGACCCCTTGAGAATCTTATTATAATTTCTAATTTAATTCCTTCATCCTTGTTTCCGTCCGTCCTTACTCGTTGATATTGAGTTTGATTCTTGTTGAGCAGTTGTTAACTTTAAATTCCTTGTATCGTTGTTGAGTTTTGATTTTTTAGATGAATTTTACGGACTAAACTTTACGGTATCATCTGATGACATATGTTGATGAGGACAGTGAGAAAGGTAAAACGTCTACTTTGGTTATGGAACCTAGAGTTATCGCAGCCATACTAGCTGCCGTGACGAGAACGTAGGAACCAGACTTGGATGTACATACTATAGTTATGAAACTTAGAGTCTCTCGCAGCCATACCGGTTAGCGTGGCGAAGATTCTAGATGACGTGATTATAGGGTTGCATACTTTAGTTACGGAACCTGTCGTTTATCGCACCAATGCTTACTGGCGTGGCGAGGATTCTGAGTGTCATGATTTCGGATAGACGTGTATGATTATCAGGTTGTATCTTAAATTGGTTCTTAAAGTATCATCTCAAGACTTATCTATTTCTATTATTTCGGGACTTTGTTCCATCGCTTCTTTTTTTACTAGCAGTAGAGATACCTTCAGTCCTTATCCAGTTTCCTTTTGAGCTTCTTTTCCTTGAGGGTTCCTTGTTAAGTATGATAATTAGTGACTTGTAATTATGTCTGTGTCTTGAGTATTAGTATTGACTGAGTGTTGCTTATGAGTTTGTAAGTATTTCCTAGTTGGACCTGTGAGCAGTAGGTTTTAATCTAGAGTTAGCCCTTAGCATAGTACCTTGTGCCAATGGTCCTGGGATAAGAGTCATTAGAGTAGAAGGAGAGTATAGAGTAACAGTGATAGTTCAAGAGTTAGTATCAGAGCCAACATACCCGTCCTGGATAATCATGATTATGCAATTGGATGATCTACGTGAACAATTAAGTATCCAGGAATTGTGTTAAGGATTTATGGAGCATGATGTTCAATTTGATGATTGATATCGGGAGTGTTAAAGGTAAGGAAATATATACGCATAAAGGGTTTAATGAGATGACATAAGTAGAGAAATATCAGGATTAGTAATGAAAGTTGTGAAGTGTATCACAATTAGTTTAACAGGCTGTAAAGGATTAAGAGGTATGCTTATACATCAATCGAGATATAGAACCATATGCCTGCCCTGGAGATTGAAGTAAAGCAGGGGTATTATAGAAAGTGCATGTAATCATGAGTTCTAATGAGCTTGATGAGATGATCCATTAATGAAGCTAGTGATATAATACCAAGAGTGCTAATGATTCTATATCGAAGATTAGTCGAAAATGATGTTAATAACAGTAAGCACTCGGTGTGATGATAATTAGATGATATACCAGTTGACATAAATTAAAATCATGAAAGAAAACACAGTTGATGATAACTTGAGTTATAAATTAAAAAGGTGGAATAAAATTTTATTTTTAGAATAATTGAGGAGTTGAGATTACGTCATTAAATTTTGAGGATTTCAAATATGAATTCAATAAACATAGTTAAGGCTACACAGATTTTTGGAGTAATTAAATTTTATTTCGATGTGGAGTATCTGATTTTGAGGAAGTATATACATTTTACTTTAAAGTTGTTCGAGAAGTTAAACCTTGACGATTATTTGAGGATTAATTTTATGGTAGATGAGAGATATGAATATTAATATATGATTAGATGATATACATGTGTAAGGATCTGATAACTTGAGCAGGATTGAGATGGCACCGCAGACTGACTTGGGTGTCCATCTAAAATTGTATTGAAAAGAGTAGTATTTAGTATGGTGCTGCGCTTGACGTATAATTGAGTGATAAGAACGACTAGTATGAACAATTGTAGTAGGAACGGGAACTGACAGAGGGTATGGTACTAAGAAGATAGAGGTATCAAACCTTGGACGCATTATTAAACCATAGATATATTAAAGATTCTTGGTATCAGATTTAGGTATCAATAGGCAGGTGTATACAATGAGGATGTAATCATGGATGTCTTGTGGACTAATGATTAGTTGATATGGATACCAGTGTACAGGAATAGGAATTAGTTAGTGAATGTGCCAGAGTTAAGTGTATGTTAGAGATAGAAGATACTGCAAGAATATGTTAGTAGGTTCCTTCCTTCTTTTCTCATATTTTTGTCTTCTGATCGATTGATTCCCTAGTACTGTAGCTTGTATTCATGATTTTTGTTAGAATGTAGCTAGTAGTACACCCTGACAGAGACTGCAATACCATGACAAAAGACACATGACCATACATATTCCCCTTAGATTGCATGTTGTATGATTATAGGAAAGATTTTTCTTAGACCATGATCATTAGGGTTTTGACCATAACAAGGATCTATGACAAGTTTATGACTGACAAAAAGGGACAAGATGATTAAATTGTGGATGAGCATAAAGAAATTAGGGGTTGTTATAACAGAGTTGATGGATCATTGATTTTACGAAAATCGAGGTATGACTGAAATTTGAGGATAAACATTAAAATAAATAAGGAAAAAAAATTTAACATGGTAGAATTGATGATTTATTAATTTCAGGAAGGTTGAATATGATATATTAGAAATTTGAGGAAAATTTGGAAAATTATCAGTATATATATATTTGATTGCAATATAGTAATTTAAATTTTATTATTGCGGACGTTGCATTTGAAGGATCCATAGGTGTCGCATTGTTAAGTATTTTGAGGAAAGAGGAGATCGAGGAATAAAATTTATTGATGGACTAATGGTTGAATTCAAAACTTGTGGGACGAGATTACAATTATATATGTGCATAGATTAAAATCAAATTTGAGGAGCGGATATTAAATTTCGAGTATTGAGTTATTAACTAAAATTTCGGGAAATTTGATAAAAATGGACTTTGATTCTATTTCGAGGATTTTTTCAGGTTATGCAATAATCCCAGAATTTTTGGAAAATTTTGAAAAGACATTGTGAATTATTACCGGATTTCATGGATGACGAATTTAAAATTTGAGGGAAATAATAATGTGTATGATTAAACACTACCTTGAGGATTTTGAATTTCGAGGACGAAATTCTTTTAAGGTGGGTAGACTTGTCACTACCACATTCCGGAAACAGGGGTATTTTTAACTTTTTATAATATTTAATATTATGGTAGTTACGATTAATTAATTGCATGATAGTATTTAATTTAAATAAATATGAGCGATGTGTAATTAAATATAGTGTTATATGCAGTGTTTATTTATTTTTAAGCTAGCAGACTTGACCTAGAAGCCCAGTAGATGACCACCTGTCCAAATTATGGAATTCTGTAATTTATTTGTTTTATCTAGAATTTATTTATTGGAGATTTTAATTAATTACCGTAAAATTATTTAATTATTGCGCACTGCCTTTGCTTCGACATTTGGAGCGCTACCCTGACATTTGTCTTCCAACAAATGTCACCATCTTGCCCTAGACATGCCCGCCTTCCATTCCGCTATTTTTGCGACTCATAATTATGCTCTCTGTGCATTATTTCTGGCCGCACAAAAATCGTCGCGGACGTTATTTAATAAATCCCTATTTTATATCGTTGTGCGTTCCAATCGAAAATTGGAGGCCATCTTGACCTATTTTTTTGTGCGACCCAAATTAGGGTAATATTCTGTTCTGAGTCTTCTTCATTATTGGTATTGATGACCTGACCTGAATTTGGCCCCATGTACTTCTAATTAATTTTAGAACACAACTTGCATTTAATTCTAATTAAATTGAGGATACTATTTAAACCAATTCTAAAAATCCCAATTTAATTCCAGTGCCCTGCAAATTGAGCCCATACTGATCATACAGCGCCCCCTGACCCTACAAAACACCGGACCCCGAATCGCCCGCAAAATTTTCATCATTTCATGTGTTCGTGCAAATACCCAAATTTAAGGGGGCTAATTTGCAAATTGGCATTTTGTGTCAACACCCCATTATTTAAAACAATGAGGGAGCCTAATAATAATTTAATTAAATCTCTCACCCTCACCCACATGAAAAAATTCTCCATGTCCAATCTGGACCCCTCATTTAAAGGGGGTCAATCACAACCCTTGATTTAACACCCTCTTACTATTTAATGTACTATCAAGCGATAATCCCAAAAAAAAAAAAAATTTAACCTAGGAAAACACACCCCTAAGCTTCCCCAAACCGTAGCCCCATTTCTTTTTCTCTTCTTCTTCTCTTTTCTTCTTCTTCTTCCTTCTTCCTTTCTTCTCCTTCTTCTCTTTTAAATTTAAATAGGAAAGAAGAGGGAGGGAAACCATCACCACCCATCTACTGTACTCCGGCCACCTGGCCACCTCCGGCGGCCAACGACTTGCCGCCTGCTGCTGCCGCCGCCGCCTGCTGCTGCCGCCGCCGCCTGCTGCTGCTCCGGCCGCTGCCGCTGCTGCTGCACAGACCGGCCGCTGCCGCCGCTGCTGCACGGTTCGGCCATCACCACCACCATTATCACCACCATACACCACCACTACCACCACCATACACCATCATACACCACCACCATTATCACCACCATACACCACCACTACCACCACCATACACCACCATACACCACCACCATTATCACCACCATTACCACCACCATCTACTGCTCCTCGCCACTGCTGTTCTTCCCCGGGCTCCTCCCTGTCGTAATCCCTCCGGCCATCTTCCGGCAAAGACTCCGTCGAGCCATCCCCTGTAAGCTCCTCCTCTCCCTCTTCCTTCTCCAATGTGTATGTATATATATATGAATATATACATGAATAAATATATATATATGTATATACGAATGAGTATATACCAATATATGTATATGAATGTAATTGTACTTATAATGTTTAATACGTATAATTGTATAGTATAGTGTATATTGATACATAATGTATAGAGTACATTAGTAATTAAGGAATGGTGTACAGTGTATATAAATCAATGTAATGTATAGTTTACATATAATTGGCATATGTATATATATATAAATACGTAGTTTAGTATGTATTATTGATATATATATATATATATATATATATATATATATATTATTGTTAAATTGGTATATATGTATATCTGTATTTTGTATATGTAGGAAATTATTAATTTGGTATATAAATAAATATGCATATTTATTTTGATATATATATACTTGTTTTGGTATTTTGGTTTATATATATATATATGTACTTGAATACATATAGTGGTATAAGTACATTTCATTAGTGTATATATATATGTATAAGAAATAACAAATGTATATTTTGTCACTAATATATATAGTACATAAATCTAATTAATGTTTAAATACATGAATACGTATAGCAATTATTAAATAAATTTTTAAAAACACATAATGTATGGTATTAGTATATATATTCTTATAGATACACATATGTATGTATTATTTTTACATATATGTATGTACTTTTAATTGTATTTATATATGTATATATGTATGTATATTGGTATTGTCTTATAATGTGTATCGAATGGTGTGTATATATATATATGGTTAATACATTGATATATATATATACGTATTTAATACGTATTTAGTAAATTGGTATATATATATATAATTGCATACACTTAATATATTTTTCAATATATAAAAAGAAATAAGTATATGTACATATATTTTCCTGGTATACGTATTTAATTGGTATATAGTATATATATACTTTAGTATATGTATGTATTAAAATATATAAAAATATATATATATATAAATGATATATGAAAATGTTTTATTAATATATATATGTATAAACGTATTTTTGGTGTATAGTACGTGCATTTCATCTAATATATATGTATGTATTCTAGTATAAAAATATATAAAGTTTGGTATATATATTTTGTATATATATATATACTTGATATAATTTCAAATATATATATTTTGTACATAAATTTAATATATTTCTATATATATATATGATTGATATATATAAATACGTGTTCTACTATATGTATTATATATATATATACTTAGCATATTTTCAAGGTATGTTTAATTGGTATTGTATAAATTCAATTTGGTATATACATATTTGTATTGCAAATATATATATGGTAGGTATTAATGTAGTAAAAAAATAGATATATGTATATTTATGTATCCCTACCAGATGACCCTAGATTGACCAGTGCCATATCTAGCAGAGCCTCTGACTTCATGGATTTGTGTGTTAGCGTAGCATCTGATACAAGTATTATTCTGATATGTCATTAGGACTGTGGGTTCCTCCAGGCGACACTCTGGAACAGGACCTCGGTATTACCAGCTAAGGACCCAAGGCGAGTACATTCTCTGATTAGTTTCTAATTTATGATATCTCCTATGTTCACTGTATCTAGTGTAGATATCCATGCTCTTGACACGTTGGTTACACGGATTGGTATACACGGATCTCGTCATGAGATGTTATTCCTTATTCATGGTGTAGCTTGTACAAGACTTGTTTCCTTGTTATCTTGTGCATGTACAGACACTAATTCCCGGGGAGACTTGCTACCTCCCTAGGGAATCCCGTGCCATAGCGTACCATGATTGGATCTACTATACCAGTCGGGGGAGGGGAGTATTTTAGTATAGATATGTGATCATACCCAACTCTACATGCATCATAGCTCACCCCGCATCTCATGTCGGGTGCGGCCTGACCATCTCCATGCTTCATAGCTGTTACGTGTGATTAGCCTGACCTCTACATGCATCATAGCTAACCAACGGTTAGCCTGACTTTACAAGAATCATAGCTAATCACATGTAACCAGCCTGATCAAGTTCCCAAGCCGATCACATGTTAAAGCTAATACTCATACACTTAGTCATAGGTTCTTGCTCATGGACATATTGTTTCTTCTCCTGCATTTACTTACAGTATTTCCAGTATTTCTTTACTTCTCGTACCTATACATGCTTCTGGTATATTTCCATCTAGAACTGCTACATAGTTTATATCATTAATATAGAACTGCTATTTAGAGATGTACTTTGCTCCTTCCTGACTGGAAAATATTTTCCAGACTGTGACCTTAGTGGACTTGGTTCCGACACTTGAGGATTGGATGTTACTGATTGCAGGTATGATTATTTTGTTATTAGGCTTGTGTTGTATTCTTTATTCTTTAAATTCCTATCGTGCTGTAGTTGTGATTGAGTATGTTGTTAATATTTTTATAGTGTTATCCGAGTCTCCTTATGGAGTTGGATACTAGCGTGAGATTTTATAGATAGTACTTGACCTAGACAGCGTCCTACCGCCGATGCTGCGGCGTAAGCTGAACGTACCCACGCACTCGTGCCCCTAAATCGGGTGCGGGTCGTGACAGGTACCAAATAGTCTACTAAAAGAACTAACTAGAAGATTGGTGATTCCGGCTAGACCTCCCGGAATCACAACTAACTATCAAGCCCAAGTGCAGCTACTCACCATATGGTCCATAAAGTGTTGGCTACCGATCCTCTAAGGCATAGTCTGGAAAAATGTTTCCAGTCAGGAAGGAGCAAAGTACAATCTCAAATAATCATTCCATTTAATTGATAAGGACTATAAAGCAATAAACATGCGATGCTAGCTACTGAGAAGACAGTGAAATAAATGCAATGGCAATAAAAGAGAGACAGGCAATGTAAAGAGACAGGCAATAGACAATATGATACAGTCAGTGCATGAATAAAAATGAAAAGAACAAGGAACAATATCATATACGGGTGATGTAGTATATGATTAAATAGGGAACTGTAATCTATTCTAAGTGTTTGAAATAGTAGTTTCAAAATATGATCGGCTTGGGAACATGTACGATAGCTACAGGGCCTGGCTAATCATAGGTGAAGAGCATGATTAACACTTACATTGTTCTACACTGCAATAAGAGGTTATGATCACATTTCTTACTAACTACTTCCCCGCCCCCAACTAGTACTGTGGATCCATTCCATAATTCCGACAGGTGTTCATTTACTAGGCTTCTAGGTCAAGTCTATTAGCTTAAAAATAAATAAATACTGCATATAATACTATATTTAATTACACATCACATAATTATTTAAATTAAATATACTATCATGCAATTATTTAATTGTAACTACAATAATATTAAATATTATAAAAAATCAAAAATACCCCTGTTTCCGAAACGTGGTAGTGACCTGTACTCCTAATTAATTTTAGAACACAACTTATATTTATTTCTAATTAAATTGAGGATACTATTTTGACCGATTCTGAAAATCCTAATTTAATTCCAGTGCCCTGCAAATTGAGCCCATACCGAACATACAGCGCCCCCTAACCCTACAAAATACCGAACACCGAATCGCCCGCCAAATTTTCGTTATTTCATGCGTCTGTGCAAATATCCAAATTTAAGGGGGCTAATTTGCAAATTTGCATTTTTGGTGTCAACACCCATTTGTTTAAAACAATGAGGGAGCCCTAATAATATTTAACTAGCCTCTCACCCTCATCCCCACATGAAATTTCTCCATGTCAAATCTGGACCACTCATTTAAAGGGTCAATCACCACCCTTCATTCACACAAACCCTCTCCTTATTTAATGTCACATCAAGCCCTAATCCCCAAAACAAGCCCCCACCTCTCTCTCTCTCCTACCTCTCCTCTCTCCAACGTATGAAAAATTCTTCTTCTCTTCTTTTTCTCTTTTCTTCTTTTTCTTCTTCTTTCTTTCTTCTTCTTCTTCTTCTTCTTCTTTGTTTTTCCTTCTTTTGAATTTAAAAGAGGGGGGAGAACCATCACCAAAACTATCCCCACCCGACCTTTCCCTGTGCTCCGGCCGGCCAACTCCGGCGGCCCAGCCCTCGAGCCATTCACCACCTCCACCAGCCCCTCCCTCTGCTCTTCCTCCCTCCGCCGGACAGCTCCCCCACTCCGGCTGCAACCTCCCAACGCCACCACCATTATCACCATCTCCACCATCATCAACTACCACCACCACCACTACTCCCTTCCCCGACCTGCCCCGGTCAGCCAAGCCGCCGACTTCCCTCCTCCGACTCCGGCCTGCTGCTACTCCGGCCGGAAACTCCACTCACCACCACCGCGAGCCATCACCACCAGTTCAGCCATCACCACCACCACCATACCCCGCTGCACATCCCCGCCGGCCTGCAGCTCCACACCCGACTCGACCCACAGCTCCCCGGCGGCCAGCTCTCCCTCCGGCCAAGCCCGGCAGCCACCCCTGCGGCCACCACAGTAAGCTCCCCTTCCTCTCTCCCTCTTCCTTCTTCATATATATGTATATATATATATATACATACTTATATACGTATGAGTATATATAATATATATAATAGTTATTTAATTAATGTTAATACATGAATATGTATAGTATATAAATACATTAGTAATGTATAATTTAATATATGTACATGTATATTATTTATTTAATTAAATGTTAGATATGTATAAGCATAGTATATATATATATATATAAATTAGTATATGTATGTATTAATGTATATATATATATGTATGATATATTAAATGTTTATCTAGTATATATATATGTAAAAATGTATTTTGGTGTATGTGTAAATGTATAAGTGTGTTTTCAAATTAGTATATATATACAGGTATATGTATATATTTAAAGAAAATTAGTATACATATATGTATACTGGTATTTCCATAAAATTGTATTTTATCAAATGTACACTATATTATTAGTGTAAATTAAATTATTGTATTAGTACTTATGTATTTATATGAATGCAATTAGGTATTTAATTAATGTTTAATATTAATGTATACGTATATATTTAACATGATTGGTATACAGGTATGTATATGTATGTAATTAAATCAATTTGTATATATATGTATATATATATATATATTTTGTATACACTTATTATATATTTGCTATATATAAAAATTGGTATATACGTATACAAACATTTTTAGTATATGTATGTAATTATTAATTGGTGAATACACGAAAATAAATATACATATTTATTTTGCTATATGTTTAATAAAAACATAATTTTAGTATATATGCTAGTTAAAGATATGTATATTTATATCTACTAGATGATCCTAGATGACTATTATCGTACCTAGCGTAGCCCTAAGGCTAGTGTTTTTGACTGTGTGTTAGTGTAGCACCTGATACAAGTGTTATATTTGTGATATGTCTTTAGGACTGTTGGTTCATCCAGGAGATACTCTGGAACAGGACATCAATATTTACCAGCTAAGGACCCAAGGCAAGTACATTCTCTGATAATTTCCAATTGTTGATAATTTCTATAAGTTCAATAATCTAGAAATATTACATCTGAATCCTTAACACTGTGCTACACGGACTAGTATAGCTTGGATCTGCAGTCATGAGATGTTACATTGATTATCGTATTGACATTGTACACGACATGTATATTAGACATCGTACATGATAGATTGGACTTGCTCGTGTATCGTGACGTGTCATGGTTGGATCCATAGTACTAGTTGGGGGCGGTGAAGTAGTTAGTAAGAAATGTGATCATAACCTCTTATTGCAGTGTAGAACAATGTAAGTGTTAATCATGCTCTTCACATATGATTAGCCAGGCCCTATAGCTATCGTACATGTTCCCAAGCCGATCATATTTCGAAACTACTATTTTAAACACTTAGAATAGATTACAGTTCCCTATTTTAAATCATATACTACATCACCCGTATATGATACTATACCATTTTTCTTTTCATTTTCATACATGCACTGACTGTACCATATTGCCTATTGCCTGTCTCTTTACATTGCCTGCCTCTCTTTTATTGCCATTGCATTTATTTCACTGTCTTCTCAGTATCTAGCATCATCTGTTTATTGCTTTATAGTCTTTATCAATTAAATGGAACTGTTATTTTAGATTTGTACTTTGCTCCTTCCTGACTGGAAATATTTTTTCCAGACTATGCCTTAGAGGATCGGTATCCAACACTTTATGGACCATATGGTGAGTAGCTGCAACTTGGGCTTGATAGTTTAGTTGTAATTTCGGGAGGTCTAGCCAGAATCACTAATCTTCTAGTTAGTTCTTTTAGCAGACTATTTGGTACCGGATTTGTCTCCGGCATTTTTGATAAGACTTGGACATTTGTTGAGTTAGATTATTACTTTTTGACTTGTGTTGTATTTAATTTTGTTCGATATCTTATCGTGCTGTAGTCCTGTGATTGAGTATGTGTTCATTTCATTTGTGTCATCCGTGCCTCCTTATGGAGATTGGATGCTTGTGTGAGATTGGCTAGATAGTATCAAGACCTTGACAGCGTTCTACCGCCGATGCTGCGGCGTAGGCTGGACGTACCCGCGTACTCGTGCCCCAATTTTGGGTGCTGGTCGTGACAGCTACATAGCATCCCATCCATGACAAACGACTATATAAACTCTTCCGCCCGGATCGGATTGGCCCAGTGCCCTGGCGGCCATCCGCGGAAGCCAAAATACCTTGTGCACAAGTTGTACGTGATCAAGCACATTTAGTTCAAATTATTTCACACGAATTACAAACGAATTTCGAACGAATAGGAGCAAGCTCCATAGCACAAATATTTTGCATAGTCTTACTGACAGTTTATTTCATAACAAGCATATATTTCCATACTTAGCACGATTCATAGAACAGTTATAAACGAACTAGCATACAGGATGATAACCGTTCATAAGTTTAGTTGACAAGCAATATTTCAAGTCTATTCCCTTTTATCTTGATCTCTTTTATTATTACTTGGTATCGTTTGATCGGGGCGAAGGAGTGAAGCTTGGAAGCAGGGCTAGCTAATCGGGTTGGTAGCCACTCACTTAGAAGTTGGAAAGAAGAAGGAAAGAAGCGCTTCACGACTCCGCTCGCAAGCCGCCTACTGCTCGTTCACCTGCACACGAACAGCTCGATTAATACTTCTTCCTCTCTTTCTATTCTCAGAATTGAAGTGCAGTTCAATGAACGAAAACAATGAAAACCATCAAAACCGTTCAAGGAAAACAAGCAAATCCCAAAACTAACTCAAAGCACGAAAGCAACAAGCGACATCAAAAACTGAGGCAATAAAAGATAGCAGCGGAGAGGTCCCTCCTGACTCTGCCGCTAAGCCGATCCTTGGGGCGCAGTCCACTGAATATGGAAATCGATTCCGAAGAAACAAATCCATAACGAGGACGAGTTCTTAATTCAATCTATCCCGATCGAACGATACCGTCTTGTGTTTCTTAGCCACGCTCCTCGAATAGGAGGAACGGGGCGCTATATTGCTGTCACAGTTTTATGGCTTGCTCAAGCAATGCTCTATATTCGGTTATACAAGTTCTTTTACTCGGCACAGGTCGTCTGCATAATTACCAAGTCAGCTCATAAGTTCATAGGTGCAGTTCATGCTCATGACTCATCGTATAATTTTATTACAAGATGCTCGCCCTAATTCATAAGGTCAAACCATTATTCATTTGCACAGAATATTTAACCCAAGCTCATTTTACTCAGATTTCTAAACATCAAGCACATATCATCTTATTCATATTAACATGTTCATTTGTACAGGGTCCATGTCTGTTTAGTCAAATCCATAATATATCTATGTCGCATGTCATGTCTAGTAATTTGTATAGTCTATCTCCATAAACATGTTTGATAGAACCTATATATCCATTCTAAGTCTAGACCACCAAGCCATGATTTAATTCTAAATCTTTGATTCAATCATAACTCTAAGTCATCCAACAAGATTCATGTATCAGTTCATGAAACCATCAAGCATGTTTTACTCTATGTTCTAGTCTAACTCATCCTTGAAACACTTCTGATTCACTTGTATTCTCAAACTCGTCTAATCGTGTCGAACCACAAGTCAAGACGATCCTTTAATTTGTCACGCTCCAGTCTCCCGCAAGTTTGATCATCCCTACTGGATGTGAGATCATTACGCCAACGCTTCTGCTGGATAATTATCCTAATTCGGGCATGACGCATATACGAGCATAGAGTTACACTCACACAAGACAATAACGTCTAACATTATGGTTATCATCGAAACAATTGAGATACCTTATCATTTTACTTTTGTTTCATTCAATTTATATTTATATATATATCCACCAAGTCAGGTTCATCCAAGCCATGATCATAATTTGTCTAGCCAATTTGTCCAACTTTAGTGTTACCGTTCGATCAATCCATAGTCTTACTTCTAGCATTTCTCAAACAACTAAGTTCGATCCTTTAGCCAATGTATATCCACCTTTGATTAGTTCCATTTATTAAGTTTGTCTAAAAAATCATCGAGCATGTTCCTATGAGTTCGATCATCTCCACTAAACATAAAATTACCACCCCAATGCTCCCACAGGATAATCATTCTCGGCTGGGCCTGATTATCGTGGGTTATTTTTGAACTAGATTCAAGATCGTTCTTCCAAACTCTTGATCAAATTTGTTATCTCTTATCTCTTTCATCGAACCACAATATTCCTTTACTTATATTAATCTGTGCTATCTTTCAATTTTTGATACCATGCAAAGTCTATTAATTCGAAACCATAATATCCATTCTCAGGCTAACTTCTATCGAGCAATATCCTACTTAAGTTTTAATCTGTTTGATTCAATTTGAAATCGCTCGCACGATCCATTAAGTTTCTACGACCAAAATATTGATTCCATTACCTTGAGTCCCAATTCGATATTAGCCTTAATACTTGTTCAACACATTATTAATAGTTCAAACCAACTATCGCACGTGACCTTCAAATTCGCTCGAATATTTCCAAAATGATCCATACACCACTCAGGAATCGAGTAATCCTATTAAATCCTCAATCCTATCTGCATCACTCGCTACTATATTTACCAAGTATTCCTTAGAACTCCTGCACGATACCTAAGTGCCGCCTCCATAAATCTTAGTCTTATATATACCCTTGTTGATAGCCATCCAGTAAACCATATTTGATTTGTATCTACCGATACGAAATACCGTCCGAGCTATTTTCTGAAATCCAAGCACGATCTACTATATTCTATTTAGTAATAAACTGATAAAGTTTCTACCAATTACCATTCTAAGTCTGACTTATCCTTATCTGAATGATATTCTAATCTCACTCGCAAACTTGCTAGCATAAAAGGGTCTTGGCGTGCGATACTTAAGACAACTTAGCCGAAAGAATGTGGGTATAGCTAACCATCCAAAAGATATTCTATCACGTACACTAAACAGCGAGGAAATCATGTATAGGTATTCGAGTTCGCATATAACTTTCAAATTCTAGCATGAGTCTATTCCCATAAAGTCTAATATAGGCCGGAAGAAGGGTCTTCGCATAACTATTCAGCTCAAGCAATCATATCAATCACATGCAATTTTTGAAAAATATTTAGACTCATTGTATGGAATATCCCAATGGGTCAACGAGAGAGAGTGTATGCACATAACCCATTAACGAGCTTTCAAAACTGAGAAAATCGATATGAAGTCCAAAGACGTAAAGCCGATGCTCTGATACCAATATGTCATGCCCCGATCTCCTGCAGTAATCAGCCATCCCCTCTAGGCGCGAATCATCATGCCAGCGCTCCAGCGGAACGACCGTTCCTATGAGGAACATAATGCCGCACAAGCACAAGTTGCGCCCGTGTAAGGCCATGATCCGAACATGCAATAAATAACTAAGCCACAAAGTCGCACATATATTCTGAATATAGCAGAATAAGAAACGAGTAGGCGATTGGTAATAAATTCACAGAGTCGTCATAGTGGAAGCATTTAATAACACAAGTATGAAAGTAAAACAAACACTTTAATGATATCGAACAAGTATTACAAGCGGTGTTTGGCCGAGATTATAAGTTTCACAAGCCCTCTCTCTCGAAAAAATAAAGAAGTACCAAGTGGCTTACAATATAAAATGAGACATAGGCGATGTTCCAATATTATGTCTTATAAATGTGCTTTAGCTCCGGATGCAGCACTCCAAGGCTCTAGAGCAAACTCCATGCCTTAGCGTGCACGAGGGATTTCCGTACCAAACGAGGTTCTTCCGTACCCTACAAGCAATCTGGTGGGTTATCAGTACATGAATGCACTGGTGGGGAGGCTTTTTGCCCGCTTGATAAATCCGAACACGTTATGTAGGTTCTATGCACCATCTATTAAGTTGTCTTTCTAGTCTTGCCTTAGAATCAGTTTCATGGAATAATGAAAAGTCTAACTCATATGGCAGTGCACCGTAAGATATAAGAGAAATATGGCAAAACTTACCAACTTACCATCCATCCTTCTTTGTCCAAGTTAAACCAAGGACGAGTATATACATATAAAATCCAAGCAAAAATTGTGTAGGAAAATATGAGTGTCACGAGTGGGGTTCTGACTCAGGTGCACGAGTTACACGGATTATCCAGAAGTATTGCAGAAAATTATTCAAGTGTTCAAATATCTAATACTCATAGTCGTTCAGGTGTATCAGATTATAAATTATGATACAATAACTCGCACGCAGATTACCGCTAAGAGAGGATGACTTATATATATATGAACTTAGTCGCAAGAATAGCCATAAAGGACCACGATGTAGTCTTGAGCAAGAATGGTATACGACTCAAAGAACACGAGGCGTCATATGTCATCCTACCTGAACACAAGACTACTTAGTCTTTGAGCGAGAATAGTGTGCAACAAAAAGTATACGTGGTGCTACACGCCATCCTGCTCGAACATGAAGACTAACACGATATTCCATCCGGATCGGATCAGCCCCAGTGCCCTGAATACCCTCCGTCAGAACAGATTGAATATACCTTGTGCACAAGTTGTCTACGACATGCAAGTCTTGGGTCTCAGATTCACGGGGTTCACGATACAATATCTTTATTCTTTATTCTTGTTTTGCACGAGTATTGCTCCACGATCTATGATTCTTGCTTTTCTGGCATGATGTAATCTCCTAGTTCAGGGAAATACCTTGGTGACCCAATGGTCCTGGATAATTTTAGGTTCATACTTATACGGAACGACTATTAGATAGTCTTTCGATGAATTGGATGAATACAAGACATGGCTAGTGTTACTTGATTATGCCATAAATTATGTGACAAGCTTTAGAGCGAGGCAAACGAGTACAAGTTATAATGTAAGTAGGCAAGCATTGTATTTTTTGGAAACATAAGCATAAGGAAACATACTGTATAATCTATGTTAGAACATAAGCCTTTACGTTAGCACAGTTCTAAAGGGTAGTACAAGGAGTAAAGTCGTACATGGATATATCGAATGGCATAATCTATGCGACGAGCAGTATAAATATGTGATATAGTCTACTACGAAGAGTGTATAATGATCTACTCGAAGCATTAGTGGAGTCCACTAGCACGAAGCTAAGGTTGCATGCGAGGGTCCAACTATAAGCCAAGTTTTATTTTTATGTTCTAACTTAAGCAATATAAGATAGGATTATTCCCTTAGCTAGGTGCGGTGTATTCTTTTTTAGCATGGAAGGGATGATTCACTAAGCGACTACATGTATCGTCCAAGTTTTATGTGTGCTAGCTAAGCAAAGACAAGTTTATCGTAGCCACCCACCTTAGTGATGATTTGCCTCGGTCGAGCGTACTCCGAGCGTGCCTTTGAAAGACTAAGTCTGAACTCTTGAAGGCCTAAATATGGAATTATTTGCTTCAAATGAGTTACCTCGCTGAGTAAGGCAGGTCGGGTCGTTGCACTTGCGATGTTTGAATCGATTGTCCGCTTGAGAGTAACTAATTGTTACAGTAGCTGAACAAGTGCTACCTTCTCCACAGTAGCTAGTGCTAAATGGTGAGCACTCTCAATGCCCTAATATAGAACATCTGTCTGCCTCTACTATACTACCATTATCTCTTAGAATATAGCAAACATTTGTGTCCCGTCTGCTGGCATGGGTGGTAGGGGTGGAAGATCCTCCGTGACTGATGGAATAGTCCTCAGAACTGGTGGTGGAGCATCCCCAAAAGTTGCTGCTAAAATCTCCACCTGGACTGGTGAAGTAATTCTCTAAGAATAAGAAGGCAGAACCATGGCTGATATCTCTCTTTGGGGTAACGAAGTGACTGACCTCATCTAAACTGTTCCAGAGCGCTTCGATCAGGATTTTGGCAGCATCCCAAAGATAGATTAAAACAAAGGAATAAATATTATACAAGATACGATATTATCAAGGAATGATTGTAATATTTCAAAAAAGGCAATTATTTTGAATGATAAAGATAGCAAAATTAATAGATTAGAAATATTTCCTAATAGTGATTGAGTATCCTCTCATCATATATCCTTAGTCCTATATCCTATAGCAGGCTTGTAGTAATATGCTAAGTCTGAGTACTACTGAGATCTGCATGGGCCACTATAAAAATATGTCATGATTCGTACCCGGTGTAAGGGCACGAGTACGTGGGTACGTCCAGCCTATGCCGCAGCATCGGCGTTAGAACGCTGTCTAGGTTAACAATACTATCTAAATATCTCACACAATATATATAATGTACTTGTAAAGATATCTCAACTCCCCTATAGAGGATAATATGATAATATGATAATGGTAAATAATACTCAATGATAATAACAAACTAGAGAAAGATATGGCACGATATGGAATAGAAAGAAAGAAAGAAATTCATAATACATCACAAGTCCAAGTCTAATCTTAATACAAGATCTCAAAAAATAATACAATGCCAAAGTATCTAACTAACATATATAATATCATGAATGACCTAGCTATGTCTCATCGACTGCTGGTACTAACTCAACAGGCTCTACAGGTGCTAACTCAACTGGCTCGCTATCATGTGACCCGTAGTGTGCAGAATACCAATCTTCTAATGAATCATCTAAAAAATATATCCATTCAGGATTGGAGCGAAGTACAACCTAAATAGCAGTTCCAAGAATTGACTAAAACTATGGAACAATAATAACAATAAAAGTAAATAATAGAAATAATCGAACAAACAAATATCACAAAAAAGAATATCAGGGTAAATAATGGCCAGAAACTAAGAACAATATGGTGAGGAACAATAATGTAATGAACTAGAATAAAGAAAATAATATAGTAAAATGTGTCTTGAAATATTAGCAAGATAATGTGACCATCTTGGGCCTAACACTGGCTATAAATAAAATGTGAGCTAGCGTGATCACACGTAAGTTGCATGATCTGCTAACTATCACAGGCTATACTAAATTACGAGATATAAGATATGATCACATATCCACTAATACTTCTCTAATCCCTCGACTAGTACATGGATCTAAGTCACGATACATTATAACACACATATCATACTACACGGTCTATAATATCATGCACTGTGATCATGGTCTATATAGTCACTAAGATTTTACGGTAATCATTGAGTAATCCTGAAGCATGATACATCGATTACTGATTCATCACGACAATAACATCTTATTACCAAGATCCACGTATACCAATTCGTAAAACCATCTTGTCAGGAATTAAATATCTCAATACTAAATACATAAAACATAGAGGCTATCAACTAAAAACTATCAGAGAATATACTCGCATATGGTCCTGAGCAAATGATATATCTCGGTATCCGAGCTAGTGTCACACGGACCTATATATAAGATACAAGGTCAAATGGGTGTAATAAAGTTATGATATGATAGAATAAGTCAAAACATAATTTCTAGGTGAAATCTAGGACGTTCTAGTCAAACTAAGTCAAACTAGGTCTCAACTAGGTGTTATCTTGGTTTTAGATCTAATTCTATCTTTTAGGGTGGTTGCTAAGGTAAACTTGTTAATACTAAGTTATACCTAGAATCTAGGTTCAATATCTAACTATAATAGGTCATTACCTTAGTGTATAAGTAATGCATTAACTAATATCTATTAACTTAATACTCTGGCCTATGAACAGTACCTTAGCTATTGTTATATATATATATATATATATATATATATATATATATATATATATATATACTAACTAAATATCACTGATACTTTTTACTCATGGTGTTTGAGTATCTGATACTTTAAGTTGAGTAATACTAACATCAACAGTCACTACCCTCCTCAGCATTGATACACCTAACACAATGCTACCTAGACACTTCTATATCATCTTGATACTGCTGCTAAGATGGACATGTTCCTGCTGCAACATGTCAGTCCATTACCAGCGGCCAAGATAGCCTGGTTGCTGCTACTGCATAATCGTAAAATCTGGGCAGAACAAGCCTAACATATATTGATACAACATAACGTGTAAGCTTTATATCCAGAAAATCTACCTTAATGTTGTTATTAGGTTAATTTGGGGCTATTGGGATTTTTCCACAATTTTTGGTTAAGACTAGTAATTTATTTTAGTCTAGTAACACTAATTTTCTAGGGATTTCAAGAATTTATTTTAGTGTCAAACATAATTAAAAATATCCCAAACTTATATTTTAGGTTCTAAATAATCAAATATATTTTCTAGAATTTTCTGAATTTTTTTGAGTCTTTTTTGTATTTATTGGAAGTTATTTAGGCTAATAACTAATCTTCTAGGACTTCTAGAATTTATTGTCCAAGCCAAGGAACATAAAATAGATCCAAGTAATTTTTTGGATTTATAATACTATTATATATTTTCTAGAATTTTTTCAAAATTTTTAGAATATTCTTAATATTTAGTTTTAGTTAAATAGATAAAACTAATTTTTAGAGCTTCTAGTAATTATAGTAGGAAACCTATGAACATAAAACTGCCCCAAGTATTTTTCTAGGATTTTTGGGTTCAAAATATATTTTTTGTAATTTTTCTAGATTTTTATGATATTTTCAATATTTATTTTGAGTTATTAAGATTTAAAACTACTTAAATAATGTTTTGATAAATATAAATAAATAATAAATAATATAAACAAACCACCCAACTAGATTCTGACATGTGTCAAGCCTATCCCTTTTCTTTCAGCCGCATACCAGCATATATATATATATATATATATATATATATATATATATATATATATATATATATATATATATATATATATATATATATATATTATAATAACCTCAATCAGCAGATTAATTTTAGGGAGGGAGAGAGAATGGGTTGGGGGATTGTGATCTAAGGTTCTTCGATTTTCCTGTAGCCTTTACTCATAGCTCCGGACTCCAAATGCGTCCTCGATTCTTGCGTTGGAATGGTATTGAGGTTAGTTTTCTGAATATATTAATTGTTTCACAATTAGAGTATTAAATTCTAGAAAATTCGTAGAGCACAACATGTCCAAAAATAGATGTGTCCCGATGTTTTGCGATTCTGGGAGAAACAAGAATCATAATCATGCACCGTTTGTTGTTTCAAAAATCTAACATGATAAAGTTTTACATATATTTTTCCTAGAATTTAATTCGAATTTTTCTAGTGTTAATTTTATAGAACTTCTAGGTCAGCAATCAACCACAGTGGCACAATACAATTTTTTTTGTGCAATAGTTTCCAAACGAATTTGAATCCGGATGAGCCATAAATTCTAGAATATTTGTGACGCTAAAATCTATAGAAAATCATGCATGAAATTTGAGTTCGTATTGGTTGACTTTTTTGTCAACAGATTGCTTGATTTGCTAAAATTACTTATACACTAAGGTTGATAAAATTTGGTGTATCGAGTCTCGAGTTGATAAATTTTGGTTCTTTAGCCAAAATTTAGGAATTAACCTAAAAATCAGAATAATAAGATTAAAATAGAATTTTAGAGTAATTATTCCAAAATTAGATAAATTAAAATAAATTATCTCTTGACATGGTAACATATTATACGTAGGATTTAGACTCTGAATTAGGACCTGATTCAACCACAACTAAGGACCACAGGAGAGTACATTCTCTGATAGTTTCTATTATTGATATTTTCTATGATGCATGTTTATAGTAGTATTTTACCTAACTCCTAACACGATGGATACACGGATTGGTATTGTATGGATTCATTTTCGTGATATACGTATTTCAGGTCTATTGACTTTTTTTTGGACTAATGAATTACTAAACTAATGTATTTTCTGGCCTATTGACAACTTCTGGACTATTGAGATTATTCGTGTCTGGACTTGGATCCAAGAGTACTTGTCGGACGAAAAAATACCTAGGAGACGCGTGAACATTCCTTTTATATCCTATGGTCTTACTGGAATAATAGCAGCCACACACGACACATGTGGTTTGCCAGATATTATCCCCTAGCCGTTCACATGTCAACTTGGTATTTCAAAACACTAGTTAGATATAGTCATTCTGGACTAATCTATACTTGTTGATTGTACACTTGCTTGACAGGTTTTCTAGTTCACATATCTGTCTATCTTTACATGCTTCTCTGTTATTCTTTCTTGTCTTTCATTATTTCTTTATTTAATTGTTCCTCTATGATGTACCCTATTATATTATTATATGCTCATCAAGTATTTCAGAACTATTTACTTTTCATAGTACTTGTCAATTAACTGGAACTGTTATTGGGTTGTACTCATTCTATCCTGACTGGATAAACATTTTTAGGTTACATGCTATCTTTCTCATTGGATTTTGTTGAAGATCGAGATGCTTTTGGAGGCTAATAATAGAATTTAGATAGTTTTACAACTTCTTTGGATTTGATATTTAACGAGTTTGTTCCCAACTTATAATTTAATTATAAATTTAGAATCTTATAGAACTATTTAAATATTGTGAGCAATAGATTTGAATTTGTCATTAAATATTATCTATTTGGATTGATGGACCATTTTTATCATAGTCAACGTACTACTGCCGATGTTGCGGCGTAGGCTGGGCTTGGCCACGTACTCGTATCCGAAAAGCGGGTGCGGGTCATGACACAGTGTATTACCTCATCTCCAGTATACTAAAACCCAATCCTAAGCACTACACACAGACACAAACTCAAAGGTATACTCCTTCACCCACGCGTCTACACTCATATCTCCCTAACACAGCCCCTTATAAACTCGATACCACCAACATAGACACACACCACTCACTGCCATACCTAGTCACTTGCAACACCACCCTAGCATCTCAATTAATAGATCCCAGATCATATCCTTCACTGATAATTGACCACCTATGCACAGATGAAACTTGCACCTTCATACCCAACACAAATATACACAATACCAACACACACACTTACTCTCTAATGAATACACTCCCTTACTTGTTTACTTATCACTTGCACTCTCATACATATATCTAATCCTTAACCATTAGCCCTCACGACTAAAATTCTTACTGTGATTCACTGATACTTACACATACCAACACACCCTACTGCTAATTTCTTCACACTTCTAACCTCTCCACACACTCACATCATCACCCTCATATGTTAAGTGCACAGATATCCCAACTACTTTTGAAACCCTTCTCCTTAATGATGAAGGCACCTTCCTGTTGCATAGGTCTGCACAATCCCAATGCACCCAATATCTCTACTCCCTTGTAGAGTTGTAGCACTGGTTTTGCATTCTTGCTCGAGTTGTTTCAGCTCATGCACTATTCTGCAATATTGTTGCTGCTATGCAGGTTGTAATACTCCGTTAAAACATGCAAAGTTTTCTCAATTACCTACTACTGCTATAACTACTTCCAGGTTTTCTCCTAAAACACACTACACACTAGCTGCTGTATTTGCCTTACAGCAAGGTAATTGCTTGGACACTAGTGCAAACCTAAGCTCCCTCCGTCTGTGATACCTATACCTGAGACAATGAGCTCTATAGTGTAACTGTAATGAACTCTCTCCCTCACTTCATAGTTGCGACCACTTGATCACCAACACCCCTACACTCACACACAAATACACAGTTATGTGTGACACTCCAATCACCTCACAACACAAGTCAACCTACATCTATATATACTTATATATATATATATATATATATATATATATATATATATATATATATATAGGCACTCCCATACATACTAATGACATGAATCACACTAATACACACACACACTCTCACACACACACACACACACACACACACACACACACACACACACACACATATATATATATAAAATACACTATAGACATTCAACCAAACACTTGGCATACAAATAAGATACTCTAGGATACGTACCCAATTGGAATGCCAAACCCCATAATACACCATAATAATCATTCATATATATCAAATACACTATTTTATAACTAATGCAACTTGTTACAATAGCAATTAAAGAAAATTTATACAAAACACCCAAAATGAATCCCGTATCACACCGTATAACAAGATACTATGATACGCTCTACTCGTATCCAATTGTGGACACGTATCCAGTCCCAGAATCCCGATCTAAGTCTAATTAGATCTAATTGGTCTCATTACACGCACTTGATGTGTCAATCTCGGAATTCTCCCCTAATTGGACACAAATTACCATGTAGATTCAATAATACAAGTCATATGAACCTAGTTCTTGGTCCTATGGGTAGCCCTAAGCAAAAGGATAATTCCTAATAGTTAAATGCATGAATTTGAGTCTAAATAAAGGGGTGCATTCAGAATTTACCTATTGGAATATGAATTTTCAATAAAATTCTCAATGGACACAGTAATGACACAATATCCTTATCAGTTCCTCTTCCTTCAAGTGCTCCTTGCAATTATTCTTAGATGATGAAATTGAGAGGGAATGTGTGTGAATTGGGTTGAATTTGGTAGAAGGATAAGTTAATTTGGGGAAGAACACAATTGGAGATCTAGAATTGAAATGAGAATGAAGTGGAGTGAGAAACTATCTGCCTAAATAGTGGTCGGCCCCTTACTCCCCCTCCAAGCAACACTAAATATTCCATCTACCCCTACTAATTAGTCATGAGAAATTTAATTAGGAAGGCTATATTAGGAAGCTTCTAATTTTACATTAAACTAAACTAATCGCCTTAATTAATTAAGGGAATGGGTCTAATGGACCTAGTATAATGTTGGGCTCAAATGTGTCATGACAAACGAATGGATCTAAAAATGATAAGTCCAAATAAATATAGGCTAGCCCACTAATCAATAATTAAAAAGCACAACACCATATAATTACTTAGTAGCACAATATATAAATATTTTATCACTAAATAATAAATATGCTAAATGACAAAAATATTCTCATCTAGAAATATGGTAGTGACAGTAGCGATTGCGGTACATTTTCCTCAAAAATGCTTCATAGTCACGCAAGTTGGAATTTCCTAACCTAGTTACCCCTCCCAGGGCTTCATCGGTTGAGAATGAAACCATATGATAGGATTTAGGCTTCTTTCCTCTAGACTTGGCGGAAGGCGTTGCTTGCTGTGTCAAGTCTTAGACAATGTCCGGGTGGACCCACATAATTTTGTCTCATGACATGGTAAGAGGTAGCAGTCTAGCTACTTGGTCTCGAGCTGGAGGGAGGTTAAAAACCTACATTATTGTCCTCGGTATCGGGACAACACCATCTTGGACCTCTGTCCTTGGGAAGTAGCCAAATTGGAGAGATACCATGTTTGCAGCGACCGTCCTGTCCTTAAAGCCTATGGTAATGGATTTGGAATCGATCAGCTACTGGATCTGTTTCTTCAACACATAGCAGTCTCGTGTTAGATGGTGGATGTATCAGTGGTAGTGGCAGTACTTGGGATCATCGATCATATCTACCTCATTAAGAAAATTGATGTTGAGTAGCCAGAGCTTATTGCCCTTCATCAGCACATTAAAATTTCTATGATGTCATTATCATTGAAGGAGTAGGTTTCCTTTGGCTTAGGCGCTTCTGCAGGCTTCTAAGTGGGTACGGTCGGACCCTTAGACAAGTTGACAGTAAGGGCTTGCTTTCTTTTATTGTCACAATCATTATTGTTGTTGTTTTTTGAGGGACACTTTCCCCTATTATTAGCGAAGGGATCTATATTCTCAACAGACGGACGTCCTTTACATTCTTCTTAGCGGCGACAGAACTTATGATGAATGTCGTCCAATCGTCGAACGGACCAGAGTCTATCCAGAGTCTTACCGCCAGTAGGAGATTCTTTCTTCACATGTCTATCAATGTGGACTCAGGAATGCCAGGGGGCAGTTTTAGCGATGTCTGTCTGTATTATTCTATCTAGTCATGTACGGATCCTTCTCTCTTTCAATAATGTCCATAAGGGAGGACATATTCACGCTCATTCCTCCGTCATAGAACCGAAAGAGGAAGAGGCTTTTGAGGTCTTTGAAAGACGAAATACAATTGTTTGGGAGGCTACAGAATAATTCGTAGGCTACCCCGGCCAAGGCTCCGACAAAAATCTTGTTAAGGAGGGCGTCATTCCAGTGTAGATGTCCCGTCACTGAATCAAAGTAATTCATGTATTGACGAGGAGACGTCTTCCCGTCAAATGGAATCATAGACTGCGGTATATACTTGGGCGGGTATGTCACCCCTGGCCCTACAGGGCCGGAACATCCTTGCTTTGGCGTGATACCGCGCGAGCCTGAGTTGTGCCCGTGCATGGCCATGTCCGAACATGCTTTTGGTAACTAGTTTACAGAGTCATCATAGAAGAAATATTTAATAAACACAAGTATGGAATAAAACCAAGCCCTTTATTGATGAAAAAAATATTACAAGCGGCGCTAGGCCAAGATTACAAGTCGCTCAAGCTCTCTCTCTTAAAACAATAAGGCGTGCCAAGCGGGTTACAAATTTGGGATGATACTTAGGCGATATTCTAATATATTATGTCTGGTATATCTGCATCAGTTCCTGCCGTAATGCTCAAAGGCTCTTGAGTTTGCTCTCTGCCTTAGCGCACACGAGGAAAGACTCTGCAATGAAAGAGGTTCTCCCGTACCCTGCCAACAATCTGGTGGGTTATCAGTATATGAATGCATTGGTGGGGAGGCTTCTTGCCCGCTCAACAAAACAAAAATAAGTTGATTTAGTTACGTGCACCATCTATTGTGTTATCTTCGTAGTCTTACATTAGGATCTATTTCATAGCGTATGATATCAAGCCTAACTCGTGTTGTAGTGTGCCGTCCTATATAAGAGTAACACGGCAAAACTTACCAACTTATCATTCAGCCTTCCTTATACAAGGTAAAACAAGTTAACTAACAAATATATATAAAACATGAATGGGAAAACACATGTGGAACTCAAGTGTCATGAACATGTCCTTGCCTCAAACGTGATGTACTAGAACCATATTGTCACGCTCCAGATCTTGAATACTAGAGAGCAGAGGAATGACTCAGCCAACCACACCTTGCGAAATACCGAAGCATCCCACAATATGTTAAAGGTGTCTAGAGACAAAGGGGTGCATACTACAATCAAGTCTTCTAGTATAAAGAACTTATATATCTCAATCATTCAAACAAGTAGCAATAACATTAAATATTTCAGAATAAGCAGTAAGACAACCCCAACGCCGTATCAGAATACTCTAGAGATCTAGCAAATATAAGTGATATTCCAGATACACAATCAAAAGTATACATGACAGTGAGTCAGCTACAATCCGAATATATTACATGTCATGTAGGGAACTAGTATCCAAATTATCTGGCTAATAGGTGCCAGTTGGCTAAACGCCCAAAATATTATAGTTTACGAAAGACGAGCAGTGAATGAAGGAACCTACTCGTGACACTCAGTAGCCATCCTTCTGGTGCGTACCATCCGTGAGGGAAAGATACACTTGATCCTCTAGTGCTGGCTCTAAACCTGGCCATGCAAAACTAGTGGGGTCATACCCCAAATAGCAAGTACCACAAGAAAGCAAGAAATAAAGAAACAAAACCAATTCTATAGCATGATATGCTTAACTAATAATCAATGGCATATGTCCTATCCATGACATGATACGACACTCCTTCACCAAACAAGGACAGAAAGTGCCACATCGAACCAAGATAGAACATGCCCCTTGATTATGGTCAAGATAGAATAACTCTGCGTCGTAGTTTCAGTCCACAGGCTATCATAACACAATAGCACAACCAAACAAGAACAAGAGTTGAACTATCATGCCACGATAGTCTATGTCCTTAATTCCACTCAACAGAAGGCACAATACACAAGCAGGGATACGACATTAAATAAAATAATATAGTGAGGATAAGTAGCTTTGATCCGTGTCCCATTGTAATACAAAACGTAACTCAACAACCAAACAAGGACATTTGTTAAACTTTTATGCTGCAACGGTCTACTTCTCTAACTAAAACAGATTTAACGGCAAAAAATGTGTCACGGCTTGATATGTAATCTCTGAGTTATCCTTGTAATGCATTATATAAGTATCCTAAGATCGTGCAATAATCTAGCAGGGCTGGCTCAACCAATGATATACAAGCAATAATATATGATGCACCAGTCCCTTATAAGGGCCCTGAGCTAATTTAATAATCAGTAGCAGTTCCAGGCTTTTTATAGAAAATATACTGGCTCGGCTTGTAAAGAAGTCAGATACTGCACTCTACTAGTGCGGATGATATACAGTATCCGTGGTGGCCAACCTTTACTCCTAGCTAACTTAGGGTGGTTTGACATGCACGATCTCGAGAAACCGTTCCCTTCCAATGCTCTAGAAATTAAGTTGCCTAGTTAACCCTAGGTGATTTAGAATCTCATGCCGTGGTCACATAAACATTTCTTCCTAAATATCATAATTTAAGTACGGGCACTCTTGATACGAATCCACATTGTCTCTTAAAGTTAAATCTGGATTCACTCAAGTGTGATACAATAATCAATACTATCTAGCCACGGCTAAAGTCACTATCCAACTACCATATCCATGCAAAGAAAATAATTACATATATCACGTAGCAAGTTTATGTAGCACGACGGCTCACTTTATATCGAGTAGCACCCTTGGTGCGATCAAGTGTATCAGCACAGATATAATAGTCAAGAAAGGAACAGGTTCTAGTATCAAGGTTAGGGACAAGTTATCAAGTAGCAATGTATTCAGGATAAGTAAATGATTATCACAATAATTTGTCACTTTATTATATCGATAGATAAAATAAGAGTAATGTGAGAACCCCTCTAGATCAGATCCATAATCCTTAAACCAATCATGGACCGGGATTGCAGACCCTCCCTCGAGTTGAAATATGCCTCTTATTGTGTCCAACGTATAATAAGGTGATCCAGGGAAAGTAGCCAAATCAACAAGTAAGTACATATAGGGCCATATATACACGCTCATGCCGTGTGCTTAGTCATTTAGCATGTGGTAACATCCAGGTCAAACAATTTATTTCTAATTTAACATATAGCATCACAATTATTTAATCAAGTAAAAACATTAAACCAAATAGGTGTCAAAGTGGACACATAGGAACAGTTGACGCATGAGTCATTTGGCCGCATGACCAAACGGGCCGTATGAACCAACAGACCGCATGAATTCAAGGATGCATAAGCTCAAGGCCGCATGAGGTCAAGGCCACAAGAGCAAAGTCAAGTCCACCCTTCGAGAAATGTGTGATATGTTAAACAATAAATGCAAGTCAAGTCAAGTCAAAAAAGTGGCTGATGTGACATATGATAAAAGTTACAGAAGAAAAGACAAAAGTAGAAAAAGTCGTGCCGAGTCAGTCAGTAGTCATGCGTCCAGAAGAAGAGGGACACGTAACTCCTGGATACATGGTCGACTAGGCCGCATGATCCTCTGGGCCGCATGAAACTTGCTTGTATAAAATCTCTTGGGACTTAGAGAAAATTTTATTCGTTCAAGTTTCAAGCATTTGGCCAAGGAACGCATATGCAGAAATCTATTCTATGCATCCAACAAGATGGCCTCATAAAATCTCTTGGGCGAGAAGTCCAGGTTGCATGCAATCTACTGGATACATGGAGCTCATTCGTCCCAATCCAGCAAGTTTGGCTAGAAAAAAGCTCTAAAACCCAAACCTTGTTTCTTCCACAAAAACCTCAAACGAAGTCCAAATCCAGCAAAATAAAGTTCTAATCTACTCAAAATCAAGTGCTCATCAACCTAGAATAAAAAGATTTTAAAAATATTAAGTTTTAAAAGATCAAAACCCAAGAACATTCAAGAACACATAGAAAACTCTAAAGCTTAAAACTTAGATCTACACTAACCCATCCACCAAAACTAAAAATACTAAGTTCTAAATGTATGGGAAATCATATAACAAACATAATGGAACAAAAATATAAAGGGTTTCCCTATTTCTTATAAGATGTACTTGCCAATGGAGGGGGAGAAAAAAACCTAATAAAGAGATGGAAGAGAAAAAAATAAGAGAATAGAGAATGAAGTTGGGTTACATATAGAGGGTTTGAGATTTGGACTATGGGTTCAACCCATGATAAAACCAAACGAAATAAATAAGCCAAGAGCCAAGTGAACCAAAGAATGGGTTTAGTCTCTTTACAACATATAACTACGCTAGCAAGAAAATAATTATGCTCCAAATACGTATATTGAGAACGAAGGGTGACATCTCTACCCACCTTAGAAAATTTTTGTCCTCGAAATTCGAACTCAAGGCTAGCTAGAAATGTCAAAGCAAGCAAAAACTATCTACAAGCAATCTACACATACAAATAAGCAAGCGAAGAGCTTCATCATATATGAGTGTTTTCTGATCACGGAATGAAAGATGCGAAGACATACAAGAATATATACCTTATGAGTCGAATAGGTGCGGGTATCGAGATCGAATATCATCCTCGCACTCTCACGTAGACTCTTCTAAAGAGTGATGCCACCAACCAACACGAACAAGACAGATAGTCTGGTTCTTGAGTACTTTTTCTCTTTGATCCAAGATGGGTACGGGCCATTCCTCATAAGTCAAGTCGGTACCAACGACTAACTCAGAGTGATCGAGGACATGACTTGGATCTAATACATACCTACGCAACTGAGATACATGAAAGACATCATGCACCTCACATAGCAAAGGCGGAAGTACAAGACGATAAGCAACATCCTCTACCCTCTCGAGAATATCGAACTATCCAACGTACCGCAGACTAAGCTTCCAATGAACTCCAAACCTAATAACACCACGGGTAGGCAAAATCTATAAAAATATATGGTCGCCGACAGAAAACTCTAACGGCCTACGATGCTGATCTACCTAATGACGATGACGATCTTGTGCAACTCGAAGCCGCTCTTTAATCTGCTTAACCACTTTAATAGTCTGGGTGATCATTTTAGGCCTCAATATCTTCTGTTCACCAATATCATCCCATGCTAAAGGTGACCTGCACTTTCTTCCGTACAATGCCTTGAATGGAGCCATTTGTATGCTTGCCTAATAATTATTGTTGTACGAGAATTCTACTAAGTGAAGGTGATCTTCCCATGACCCACCAAGGTCTAAAGTATAAGCTCGTAGCATATGTTCTAATGTTTGTATTTTTCTCTTTGATTGATCGTCTGTCTAAGTATGGTACATGGTACTGAATCTCAACTTAGTACCTAAGCGCTCATGTAAGCTTCTCCAAAAATGAGACATAAAGTGGGTATCACGGTATGACATTATACTTGCTTGAACTCCATGCTGCCTAACTATATGTTGCATATACATATCTTCTTACTGCTCTGTGGACTTCCCTACTCGGAAAGTCAGAAAATATGCCACCTTTGTGAGTCGATCTACTATTATCCAAACTGCATCATGTCCAGTAGGGGATCTAGGTAAGTCTGTCATAAAATCCATCCTAATGTGTTCCCACTTCCACTCTGGAATAGGCAGGGGTTACAATAATCCTGCTGGTCTCTGCTGCTCTGCCTTCACCTGCTGACATATGAGAACGTAAAATGAACCGAGCTCTCTCTATTTTTATTTTGTTCCACCAAAAATATTGCTTAATATCATGGTACATATTCGTACTTCCTGGATGAATAAAATATTAAGAAATGTGTGCCTCGGTCATTACTTCATGTCTGATATCTCCACTTGGCACACAAAGACGGTTTCCAAATCTACGTATTTCGTCTTCGTGAATCCTCAATTCCTTCTTAAATCCTGACTCACATTCTGTTCTAAGCTTCTGAATCTGAGAATCTTCTGCTTGAGCCATCTTGATCCTCTTTACCAAGGTTGACTGAATCTGAAGAATGGCTAGTATTCTTGCTACTTGAGGTAACACTACCTCGATGCCTATCTCTCAAAGTTCTTCTAATATGTGCTTCTGAGTTGTCAAGACAATGCGCTGCCTCTCCTACTTAGAGTATCTGCCACCATATTTTCCTTGCCTGGATGATATTAAACTGCTACATCTTATTTACCAAACAATTCTAGCCACCTTCTCTGCCTCATGTTCAGGTCCTTCTGGGTAAATATATACTTTAAACTCTTATAATCTGTGAATATCTCTACCCGATCACTATATAGGTAGTGTCTCTATAGCTTGAGTGCAAATACTACTATTGCTAACTCCAAATCATGTGTTGGATAATTTTTCTCATGATCTCGAAGTTGTCGAGATGCATAAGCTATCACTTTCCTGTGTTGTATCAACACACACCCGAGTCCTTTCCCAGATGCGTCGTAATAAACTGTGAACCCTCATGATCCTAATGTAAGTGTAAGGATCGGTGTTGATATCAGTTTCTTTTTTAACTTCTCGAATGTTGCTTGGCACTATACCGTCCAAACAAACTTTACCTTCTTGAGGGTTAGCCGAGTCATTGGCACTGAAATTCTTACAAAGTTTGCCACGAACCTCCGGTAATATCCTACTAACCGCGAGAAACTTTACACCACTATTACTGTCTTCGAGACTAGCCAATTCTTTACTATTTTAACCTTCTTGGGGTCCACTGATACTCCTGCTCCTGAGATGATGTATCCTAAGAATGACACATGACCTAACCAGAATTCACACTTACTGAGCTTGGTATACAATTGATGCTCCCATAAGAATTGCAACACTCTCCGAATATGTTCTTCATGCTCTTTTTTACTGTTAGAGTAGACAAGAATATCATCTATGAATACTACTATAAATTGATCTAAGTATGGCATGAAGATACGATTCATCAAATTTATGAATATTGCTGGCGCATTAGTTAATCCAAATGGCATAACTAAAAATTCAAAATGCCCATATCAAGATTAAAATATTAGCTTCAGTATATCTTGCTCTCCTACCCTTACTTGATAATATCCTAATAGAAAATACTTTTGCTTTGCTCAATTGGTCAAACAAGTCATCAATCCTAGGCAATGGATAATTGTTATTTAATGTTACTTCATTCAGCTTCCTGTAGTCGATAGACAATCGTGTTGCCCTGTCCTTCTTCTTTACTATAAGCGCTGGTGCTCCCCATAGTGATCCACTAGCCCAAATAAACTTCTATGCCTTCAGGTCTTCCACATGTTGATATAGCTGGTTGAGTTCCATTGGTGACAACTGATAGACTTTGTTGGAAATTTGTTCTTCTCCTGGACTCAATTCTATGCAGAACTCTACTTCACTTACAGGGGTTAATCCTGGAAGATCTTCTAGAAATATAATAAGAAATTCTTTAATTATTTTGGGAAACAGATTTCTAATTCCTGCTACTGCTGCTATGTCATCTTCATGCTGGTCCCTCACAGTTCTGTAGAAGATAAACTCTTCTTTTCCCTGGATGTTAAACAATACTCTACCCTTACGGTAATCTATCATCGCATGACTGTCTCTCAACCAGTCCATGCCTAGAATAACATCAAAATTACCCATAGGGAGCTCGATCAACCTTGCAGTTAATAAATGCCCGTATACTATGATTGGATATGCTAGACATATCTATCAACTCCTACAAGATCATTACCAATGAGTTTATTCAGCCTCCCTGGCAATTCTTTGAACTCCAATCCAATCTGTGTCATAAATCATGCACAAACAATTGAATGGAATGCTTCCGAATTAAATAATGCCATGGAAGGAAAAGATATAATAAAAATATTACCTGCCACCATGCCACATGATGCCAAAGTCTCCTCCAGAGATAAGGTAAAAGCTTGCCTTTGGCCTTACTGCCCTCCTTGTTGCTGCCTTTCTTGGATACGCAGTTGTGGCCTCTGCAGCCTATATTGATGATTCCTCTGCTGGTCGTAAATTCGAGTTTGGGTCGACAATGGATGTTGAGCCAAATGCCTGACTGCCAGTGCTAGTCCCGTGTACTGAGCTGCTCCTAGTACTGGTAAGGTTAATCGCTGCACTGGCCCTTCAATCCTCTGCATCATCAGATAATTAGCAATTGGATAGTCTGGACTACCATATTATAGGCACAACCCTTGTGCTGCCCTACACACATCCTTGGTATGTCCTCCCTTGCCACAAAACATACATCCGACTGGGCTCCCAATCATTGTTGTTTTTTTGCCTCGGCTTATATGGCCGAGTTGGTGCTGTTGCAGCCAATGCCACTGGCCTCCTCGGTGTTGTGTCATGAATGCGAACGGCAGAAGATGGTGCTGACGTCCGTTGTACTAGTCCTTCTCCTCTAGTCTATGTATGAGACCTCTTCTGGCCTTGTCCTCGAAGCTAACCTTTGTATTCTCAGCTCATGTCGCTTGGATGCGATCAATACTTCATCAAAGGTCTGGTAGTTATAGACCTCTACCAGTTGCTGAATTTCCAGATGAAGTCCATACTGAATCCTCATAGCCTTTTCTGGTTCTGTTTCCACCATTGTTAGGGCATATATGCTAAGCCTGCAGAACTCTACTGCATAACTATCCAACGTCCACCCAAACTCCTTGAGAATAATAAACCTTTGTTGTAGCTCATGTTGTGCTACAACTCCAAAATACTTTACTCCTATGAGACAAGTTATCTTAAATCAACCTCTTTTACTTCCCACAATCTCTGTCAAAGTCCTGGGGTTACAATCGGACATGATCAACTTGTTCCTCAGCTGGAACCCTTGCTGCTGTCAGTATTATCTCAATGTTCTACAGCCAAGCAACTGCAGTAATGGTATCCTCCATGCCATCAAAGTACCTAGGGTTGAATTGGCAGAACTTTACCGATGCCCCTGAGTCTGTTCTAACACTTCTCTCCATGGGTGTTTGTAATCCTTGATGCAACAAGACATTCTTCTTCTGCTGTTAAAGCTGTTGATATTGTTGAGCCACCATTATTCCTCAAATAATCTCTAGCAATGCCAGTGTATCAAGTTCTACTGGTACTGCTGGTATAACCGGGGTACTGGAACTTCTGGCATATGTTGTTCTTTATGCTCCTCTACGGGTTCTATCATGATTCCTCCAGGAACAGGTAATGTCTCTCGTTGTGGGCCAATTGATCCTTGTCCTGCTGAAACTACTGGTGCTCCCGCTAGAGATTCCAGAGAAGCCCTAAAGAAAAGGATATAAGATAAATCAAAAATAGGACAAGAATGATCGAATAATTAATGGTACAGAAGTCAAGCTGAGTTCGAGAAGGCAAATTCAGGATTTCAAGGAGGAACATGTTTGATTAAGATTTCCTATAATCAGGCGACCCCACAAGTATAAAAAATAGATCTGCATGGGCCACAACTAAAACTATGTCACACCTTGCAGAAAACTGAAGTATCCCATAATGTGTTAGGTTGTCTAGAGACAAGGATGTACATACTACAATCAAGTCTTCTAGGGTCAAGAAATTCTATATCTCAATCATTCAAACAAGTAGAAATAATATAGAATTTTTCACAAAAAGCAATAAGGTGTCCCCAATGCCGCATTAGAATATTCTAGAGATCTAGCAAATACAAGTGATATGCTAGATACACGGTCAAAAGTATACATGATAGTGAGTCAGTTGCAGTCTAAATATATTATATGTAATATAGAAAACTAGTATCCAAATTATCCGACTAACAGGTGCTGGTTGGCTAAATTTCCAAAATATTATAGTTTATGAAAGACGGCCAGTGAATAAAGGAACACATTCGTAACCCTCAACAGCCATCCTTCTGGTGCTTGCCATCAGTGAGGTAGAGATATGCTTGATCCTTTTGTGCTGTCTCTAAACCTGGCTATACAAAACCATTAGGGTCATACCCCAAATAGCAAGTACCACAAGGAAGCACAAAATAAAAAAATAAAACTAGTTTTATATCAAGAGATGCTTAACTAATAATTAATGGCATATGCCCCATCCATGATATGACACAATACCCCTTAACCAAACAAGGACATGAAGTGCTATATTGCATCAAGATAGAACACGTCCCTTGATTATGGTCAAGCTAGAATAACTCTGTATTGTAGTTTCAGTCCACAAGATATCGTAACACAATAGCGCAACCCAACAACCAACTAGGACATGAGTTAAACTATCATGCCACGATAGTCTATATCCTTAATTCACCTTAATATAAGGCACAATACATAAGTAGGGATATGAAATTAAGTAAAATAACATAGTAATGATAAGTAGCTTTGATCCGCGTACCATTGTAACACAATAATGCAACTCTATAACCAAACAAGGACATGAGTTAAACTTTTTTGCTACAATGGTCCACTTCTCTAACTAAAAAAGATTTAACGGCCAAACATGTGTTACGGCTTAATATGTGATCTCTGAGTTATTCCAGTAATGCATTATATATATATTCTTAGATCGTGCCATAATCGAGCAGGGCTGGCTGAACCAATGATATACAAGCAAGAATATATGATGCACACTTCCCTTATAAGGGCCCTGAGCTAATTTAATAATCAGTACCAGTTCCAGGCTTTCTATAGAAAATATACTAGCTCGGCTTATAATAAGTCAGATACTACACTCCACTAGTGCGGATGATATACAGTATCCGTGGTGGCCATTCTTTACTCCCAGCTAACTTAGGGTGGTTCGACATGTACGATCTCAAAATATCGTTCTCTTCCAATGATCTACAAATTAAGTTGCCTAGTTAACCCTCGGTGATTTAAAATCTCATGCCGTGGTCACATGAATATTACTTCCTAAATGTCGTACTTTAAGTATGGGCACTCTTGATACGAATCCACATTGTCTCTTAAGTTAAATCTGGATTCACTAAAGTGTGATGCAATAATCAATACTATATAGCCACGACTAAAGTCACTGTCCAACTACCAGATCCGTGTAAAGAAAATAATTACATATATCACATAGCAAGTATATGTGGCATAATGGCTCACTATATTTCGAGTAGCACTCTTGGTGTGATCAAGTGTATCAGCACGGATATAATTGTCAGGGCAAGAATAAGTTCTAGTATCAAGGATTGGGACAAGTTATCAAGTAGCAATATATTTAGGATAAGCAAATAATGGTCATAATAATTTATCACTTTATTATATCGATAGATAAAATAAGAGTAATGCGAGAACCCCTTGAGATCAGATCTACAATCCTTAAAACAAACAAGGACCAGGATTGCAGACCCTCCCTCGAGTTAAACTACGCCCCTTATTCTATCCAATGTATAATAAGGGGATCCAGGAGAAGTTGCCAAATCAGCAAGTAAGTACATGTAAGGCCATATCTATATACTCATGCCAGTACGTGGTCACATCTGAGTCAAATAATTCATTTCTAAGTTAACATATAGCATCATAATTATTTAATCAAACCAAAATATTAAACCAAACAGGTATAAAAGTGGACCCATGGGAACAGTTGATGCATGACCAAATCGGCCGCATGAACCAGCATACCGCATAAATTTAAGGCCGTATAAGGTCAAGGAAACATGAGCAGAGTCAAGTCCTCTTCGGGAAATATGTGATGTAATAAACAATAAATACAAGTCAAGTCAAGTCAGAAAAGTGGCTGATGTGACATATGATAAAAGTGAAAGAAGAAAAGACTATTACGACCCGCACCTGGAATAAGGGTACGAGTAGTGTACAACGCCCAGCCTATACCGCAGCATCGGAAGTAGAACGATGTTTAGGTCAACCATACTACCTAAACATCTTATCCAATATATATATGGTACATTTTAATGTTATCTCAACTCTAAACGGAGAAACAATATGGTATATGATAATGATACTCAATCACAATGTCAAGCTAAGGAAGATAAAGCATGATATGGAATAAGAAGATAAAATAGGAATCATAATACAATCACAACTCCATAAAAATGTATACATGTCAAAAGTCTCAAATAAAGTCTAATATAAATCTAAATAATAAGTCTAAGCTTCCTATGCATCTGGTACTAGGTCCTCCTGCTCTAAAGGAGTATCCACTAATGGTACGCCGTCCTGCGGCCATAGTAGGTGGAACACTGGACCACAAGCCAATCATATGAAAAATATATCTAGTCACGATGGGAGCAAAGTTCATACCTCTGAAAGTAGTTCCAAATACATAATCGAGCATATATAACAGATAATAGAAAAGAATACAGGATAACTAGCCATAAGAAATGGTATGAGCTAGAATGAACTAGTAATATACTAGAATAAAGAATAGGCAATATGAATAACTACAATTTAAATAGAAATATATATAACTAACTAATGTGCCATAGAGTACAAATTCATTATGTGATTGGTTTTGGTGAAACACGAATACAATATGGTAACTCGATTATATATGTGATATATAATTGACATGTATACGAATATACTTGGCTTGATCACATAACCAACTCCTACTCTCCCATCTCCAACCAAAACTTTTGGATCCAATCATGACACATTACAAACAAGAATATGGGCACACTGAACATGATCTGTATGTGAATACGAAGTACACGATAAATAATATTCGATACATACGATAAAATATATGTGAAGGACAACCCGCTGAACATGATAGGGGATAACATCCTATAACATGATCCATATAGTACCAGTCCGTATAACTACTATGTCGAAATCAAGTATACAGCTATAGAACATGCGATATATACACTATCATGAAATAAAAACTAACAAAGAGATATACTCGCCTCTGATCCTGAGCAAAGGTGTCTCTCGATGTCCAAGCTGGTGTCATACACTCATATTTAGAAAATATCAAGTTAAATGGTGTAATAAAGTGATAAATGCTAAAACATGCTTTTCTAGGTCAATACTAGGTTCATACTAAGTTAGTTGATCTTTAATGGTCATTAACTAGCTAAACTAAATTATTATAGTTATACTAAGTCATTACTTAGGCTTCTAAGTTACCCAAGGGTGTAAGCTATACTAGCTATACTACTAATATATAACTAACTACTAATAGCACTAACAATTTCTAACTGACACAAACTCTAACCTATAACTTAAAATATTCACTAAACAACATCTAATATATATATCATAACTGAACTATCTTGACAACTAACTTTATCAACTGATATGTGTACCAGTATACATCTAATACAAACACTATTGCCATCACCCCCCTATAGTGCCCCACTCCGAGTAGGCACTATGTACAAAAGATATCGATTTTGTGACTCAAAAAGGATATCTTCCTTAAGAGATCCTTGTTGAACCAGAAGACGACTGATCTAGGTGATTGGGCAGAAACTTTATTCTCTAATTCTTGTACGCCTTAATAATGAATCTGAGTTTTTGAATTTCTTTTTTGCTTAATAAGATAAGTTTGCATGAATGATAGAACGAGAACCTGCATGCCTAAAAAGAGATAGAACCATTGCCATGCTAAGTATAAGACATGTTGTATGCTAGTTACACTTACACAGCTATCGAACGAACCTTATCATGCTAGAGAAAAAAAGAGTAGAACTACATACTAACTTGAAGAGATAAATAGATCCGTTCCATGCCTGCTTAAATTATAGATCGTTTATATGTTTGCTTGTCATCGTGTATATAACTGCTTGTCTTGGATGCAAAAGCTTGATGGAATGTATGCTTATTTTGTTATAAGAGTAAATGCTTGTCTTGTTTGTTCAGAGACTAGTAGCCCGCCCTGATATTCCGGTCCTACGGGATCTAGGGGATGCGGCTATTAGATAAGAGATATGTGTATTGAAAGCTTGTATTATCACGTTGTGTGTGTTATAAGATGTGATATACTTGTTATCGAGGAGCTTGCGGGGGATGGAGGCTAAACGACAAGTTAGAATACTAATAGTGCTCCCTAAGCTAGGGGTGTGGCTATTAGAATGGTGGATACAGATTAATGGGGTAAGACTAATAGTGCGTCCTGATATTCCGGTCATATGGGATCTAGGGGGACGTTGCTATTAGATGGGAGATGGTACTTTTGTTGGGAAGAGTTTGAGTTTGTGTTAGAGAAGTTAGCTTGTTCATGGAGATAGCTGCATTCAGGTAGTTAGGGAGCATGATAGGCTAACTTTTTTGCATACTTAACTGTTTGATGCAGAGACGGACATGGAAAGAGAACTATATGTTTATATATGCATATATTGCTAACTTGTATGTCTGCTGCAGGGATAACCGATCAGCGAGGGGTAAGAAACACAAAGAGTATATATATATATATATACAGCCTTTGTTCATGAACATGTGCATCTTAGAGTTTATCTAATAGTATTTCATGCATTTGCATCGGTCGAACAATGGTTATTAGTACAGAGCCAAACCTTGAGTCACAACTGCTAATAGTATCAGATAAAGGAGTCACTAGTTAGCTAGATTACCGCTACTTATCCTGAGTTTCTCGGAGATCGTTATCTTATTGATAGTTTAACTTGTGTGTTTGATTGAATGATAGTTCCTAAATGTTGCATTGACCCTAGAGTTCTTGAGTATAGCTCACGAGATACGCTGCGCACACGCTGACTGGTACATCATGCTTGAACTGTTTGTCTTGTATGCTTGGTTGTATTGAACTGCCTTTTATTTTCAAAGATGTTTCCAAAAAGAAGTAATATGAGTCCGTTCCTATGTTGCATATAACGAACCTAGGTAAAACTTGAAAGATCACTAGTAATGTAATATTTTATAACATTATTATTTATTATTGGTTTTAGTGAATGTTGCTTCTGTTCGTTGATTTTAGACTCACCGGTACTTTCTCTAAAGTGCTGAACCAACAACAGTTTACTTGTTCATAGGTGCTGGATCATCCGAGAAAGCGATAGCCGTACCTCATCCCCAGGACCCAAAAATCTGGTTTTGATGCCTTTAGCCGTATTGATTACTTTGTGATGCTTTTGTATAGAGGGACATAATGTATAGAACGATACCATTGTATTCGGAGAACTCCGTCCATTTATTTTCCCCGTTTACTGAGGTAGATTATTGTTTGCAACACTGTCCCTCCGGTGCATACTCGATCAATTTGATGATAGCCACAACTTTAACAATGTTACCTTGTGTGGGCGCAACCCCAGGCTCTTACGACATTACGTCCCAATGGAAAACGACGATATGCCCAGTGGGAGAACCGAGGTACGATAATTCACGCCCGACGGGGGCGTTATCATGACCTTCGGGATCGGGGCATGACACCCCCCACTTCAAAATCTCTTCCAAACACCAGTTAACAATTATCGATTATAACCATCACTTTCAATATAGGGGTATTGTAGTCATTTTAGTAATATTATTATTGATATATTTTATTACATAAAAATTGGTATAGTTATATATATATTGATAACTAATATAGATGATTATGTGTTAGCCCTTAGTTGGACTAGTTGCTAATGAACCAAACTAGACTTGAACCCGACTAGACTTGTCATGAATAATTGTGAGACCCATTTAATTAGCCTTAGTTGATTAGTTATAATAGAGGAATGAATAGAATCCTCATTCTTTTAAATATTAGAACCTTCTTAATTAAACCCCTCGTTTAGTTAAACCCTTCATGACAAGTTGGAAGGGCATTCTAGACATTTCAATCTAAACCAATCCTAACCCTAAGGTGGCCGACCCTATTTAGAGGGAGGGGAGCCTCGTGAATGCTCACCACTTTAATTATTTCCTCCTCATTAGTTAATCCACAAGTTTCTCCATTCTTTTTACCAAATTCCTTCAAAACTAAGCCCCATCCCTCTCATTTTTATCCCCATGGAGTGTTAGAAGCTTGAGGATTACAAGAGGCTAGAAAAAGAGGAGCATTGCTAGGAGTTGGAGTCCATTTCTCATCCTTGTGCTCATTGGAAGGAACCACATTGGGAATCCATCTCCCAATAGGTAAAACCTTATTTCCCTTGTCATTTTTATACTAGAATGGTGTAATAGACCCATAGGAACCCTTCCTTGGCTTAGGGCTACCCATAGAAAGAAGAACAAGTTCCATAGGAGGCCATTGGAGTGAATTACATGGAGTTTTGTGACCATTTGGAGAAAACTCTGAGGTGGCACACCAAGTATTTGATAAAATACCTAATGGATCATTCCTTATTATTTTATATTATATTTGGTATATTAGATTGTGTGTGATGCATATTGGGTAGTGGTATCACATGGAATAGGCTTTGGGAGGATGTATCATAGGTACCTTGGCATTGCACTTGAAGTGTTTGTTTAAATAATAATTTGTCATTTTGGTTAGCATTTAGTTTGTACCTATTTAATGATATATCTATATCTATTAGTGAGTGTGTGTGTGCACTGTACTGTACTGTGCACAGTGAATTGTGTGTGTGTGTGTGTTTGTGTGCTTGATGGTGGTGTATTAGTGGATATCAATGGACAAGAGGATGAGTGAAAAGGGGTCTTAGATTGGTTATAGCAGTGCCATCAGTGCAGTGTTGTGCACTGATACAACAATAATAAGGTAAGTAGGGTGTCAGGTTTTAGACAGGGGCAACAAGAATGTAAGAAGCCACAATAGTAGCTTTAGGGAGGCTCGTGCTATCAGTTTTTGGGGTATTTAGTTCTTGTACTGATGTCTGATACATTGTATTCAGTTTAGAACAAGAGTAGGCGGTATCCTGATGAGCACACAGAATATAAGCAAGGTAATGTCCCAGAGTTAGGATGCTTCAGTGAGTAGGGGGTATCCTGATAAGCACATAGAGCATTAGCAAGGTAATGTCCCTGAGTTAGGATGCTTCAGTGAGTGTAAGTAGTGATTATATATCAAGGCTTGGTGCGTATGGTCACTATGACAGTGTTGTGAAGTGCAAGGAGTGAGTGGTAGTATGGATGTGTATGTACTGTGGTGTGTGGTGCAGGAGTGTCGAGTTCAAGCATAGTAGTAGCAGTTGTAGCAGCAAATTGCTGCTAGATGTCACTACCATATTTTCTAAGAAAGAATATTTTAGTCATTTGGTAATTAATTAAATATTGTACATGTTAAATATTTATTTATTGTTAGTGTCACGCCCCAGTCCCAAAAATATACGGGACCAGGCCACGTGGCAATAGCCAGCTGTCACGTCTCCGAGGATATCCCAATTTAATGGATCCTAACGAAGAGTGCTACGCTGTCCTAAATACTACATGTCCCATATCAATGAACAACGGGTAAACTAATCTCATCCACAATATAAACAACAAGATGTACTAAAATAAACTGCAGGAAGATAAACGCCGGTCTCATAATATCATAGTACAACAAAGAATATCTGGTGGAGACAAACCCACTACTATGACAAAATAAAAGTACTGGAATGATAGATAAAAGAGTAATGACTAGGGCATCGGATGACTAGATAATGATGCGCTCAATCCTAGGCAGAATGCCTACCAGCTGGTCACGGGAACTCTGACGGTAGCACCTCTAGCTCCTCTGCTGTAGCGTACCTCGTCTCCTGTCCTGGGCCGTACACTGTGGGCTAATATGCCTCATCCAAATCTGGAAAGTTACTAGGTCCTCAGAGGGACGTAACAAGATACATAGAAGCAAGCCATATAAAAATACTGAATAAAATAAATACAATAAGGGTGTGCTAACCATCTAAGTGAATGCAATGTGAGAACAACTTGGGTACGTATAGGTAGGCATAGGCATAACGTCCAACACCCCGAAGAGCGTGGTAGTAGTGCAGTATATCATCCATATCGCTTCGAAGAACGTAGCAGCAGTGTAAAGGGAGTCATTGGATCCGTGGCTCCTCTGGATACTACGGATTCCAATGTGTGTATCCCATACGCCTACTAATGTCCTTTCCGCCCAATGTAGATACACAAGTCGAATACTCGATGTGCATACCCCGTATCTATATGCCAAGTCTCTACAACTGAAATAATCCTGAATTACGTACTAACCGTGATGCATGTCATACGCACCGATAGCTAGTCGAGAACGCGAACTCGCATGCCAATATGAATTTGTCACAGTGAACGTGTAAGGGAGTCGGTCTCGGAAGGTATCAAAGTATCCTCCCAATAGGGGTGAGTCTGCTAGTGACTAAGTCAAGTATACTAATCATCGACGCACCCGTCGATGCACCCGAGTCAATCTCGGACGCGCATAATTGTATACAAGAAAACAACAAGATAACAATACAACATATGCATAATTTAAATTAAACAGTAAATATGGCAAAGTATCTTGCCTGGGTTCTCAAGCTGGGAAAGCCAATAGCCTGCTCCTGCGGTGTCTCCTGGCTGGTCCAGTGACCCTAAACACATAATATAATATAGAAATTCTAGCATCAGACATTAAAGCAATACATACACTAAACTACGACGTTGCTCTTAGGTACTGTCGCAAGTTCACGGCTGACCGACTACAGAGTCTCGTGTGCGCGTAGCTAGGGTGCACACGTTCCCTGTCCTCAGTCACCGTGTACCTCACGACAATAAATTACTAAGTTATGGTTTTATGATACTATATTACGTCTTGTTGAATTAATTCTCATGTTAAGTGTATTAGGTCTATGTCTACGTTTTTAGGTGGAATTCAAGTTCTTTATACCATTCTTATGATAGGGAATAATTTATCATCTATTAATTACTGTTTAAATCTAATTAACATATACCCATATTTAGGGTTCCATATAAATTGTTTGTGTCTACGTAATGACACGCGACACAAACTCGACGATATGACGAAATACTATTCATGATACAATAGAAAAAGAGGCCAAACGAGGGTTACCTATTCAAGGATGAAAGTGGGGGTCTGTACTCGAATTTTGGCCGTCCTCCGGCGAAGGGTGGCGCTCCGGCGTCAGCCGGCGACAAGCAAAGCAACAACGGCAACGACCGTAATCAGCAGCAGCGGCTGCAGCGGCGTTTGCTGGCCGGGGATGGTATTGGGATGGAGGCCGATCGAGGGAGGGTGGTTCTCCGCCTGATAGTGGTGGTTGGCGGCGCGGTAGGGGTGGTCAGGCCGGGAGCAGTCGGGTTCGGGTTAGGCGGAGTGGATGCTGGCGATAGGAATGGTGATGGTATGTTGATGATGGTGAGGATGAAGGCGGTTGCAGGCGGCTGGGTGGGGGTCCGAGGTCGAGGGGGTGGCAGACTAAGGTGCTGTGGGGTCGTCCGGTCGGTGGTGGGGGAATGGGTGCTCGGGTGATGTGAAGAAGTCGGCTAGGTTATGGAGGGGGGTGATAGTGTTTAAGTTCTAAGGTTTCCTAGGGGAAGGAATTATATATATATACATAGGTAATGGCATTTGTGGGCTGACCTCAAGATTTGGGCCAGCCAGGGCTCAATGGGTGGGGCTGGTCCACATGAGAGGGTGCATGTGGGCTTGGTTAGGTCCTATTTAGGGTGAAATTGTGTCACGCCCCAGTCCCAAAATACGTAGGACTAGGAACACGTAAGCATGCCAGCCGCATGGATATGGCAACTCCAATATATGGAAACCAAAATCCACACGTACGCTGTAATATGAAAATCAATCCACAAGTGGTATAAATATATGTCACAAGTCATATGGTACAATCTAAATCTCATCCATAGAAAATCAATATAAATGACTAACCAGCATCTATATAACTAGATCTCAACATAAGTATCTAAGGATGATAGTTGGATGGAAACTAATCCACTACCAACTCGAATGTAAGAGCAAATATTAAAGTAAGTATAACACAACAACACCATATAAGAACACCATCTAGCAATCACGGGCTCGAAGAGAAGACATCCACGAAACATATATAGCCATCCAATCTGTGCTCCTGCAAATGCTCAAGAATAGATACACCTGGCAGAGGACCAGGTCCTCAGAGGGACGTAACAAGATACAGAAAATATGAGCCAACTTGAATACAGTAAACACGCATATAATTTGGAAATAAATAAGTACGCTGTACAAGACAATCTATATGAATGCAAATGAGGACAATTTTTTGACGTATGGGCAAGGGTAGGCTACCCGATCTACCTCACAACTCACACATACGTCAATGGACAACAGAAATTAACATACCGCGGGGGTAGCGACCAGCGAGACTCCAGAAATTGACATACCGTGGGGGTAGCGACTAGCGCGACACACGCCCGTAGTGCGAGCTATATACTACGGTTTACCAGAGTGGTTAAAAGCCCATACGCCTAATGATTGTCCTCCCATGATACTAGGTGCCATGTGTGTGTCAACATATCTAATACATACTAATGACTGGAGAAAAACTACACATGCAAGAACTATACAGAAATGAAATAAATAAACAGAAATATAAATAGCATGCAAAGTACTGTAAATAATTTGGCAAGGTATCTTGCCTGGTAAGAAAGCTGCAAGGTGTACTGTCCAGAAGTCAAACGCACAGGATCAAAAGCTATGGCCGCAGAACAATGTCTCTGAATGCTGAAATAAAAATCACCAACATTTCCGAAATGAGCAAAATAGCTAAAAAGCACATCCCTTTCGTCCAATTTGGACACAGGGGCACAACGGTAATTTTGGGCAAAAGTGGGATCCACGTGTGGCCCACTTTGCACCGAAAAGCATGCCAAAGGTAACAGTCTCTAAATAGGACAAACTATAGGTCAAACAACTCTAAATGTCAATACAAACCCAATGGTATGTCCAAATGTGGATTCCGATGGACCGAAAAAAATTTTGTCCAAAAAGTCAACTGTGGGGCCCGCCAATTGGCGATTTGGTCAATCGTCTCAGAATTGCGTGAAAATTGGGTCACAGGACCAGCACGTCACCACGAGTCCAGTGGCCCAAGTGTCGTCACAATCTGACAAGCGTGCACAAAATACGCATGAGTTCCACAAAGGTTGCGACACGGAATGTGTCCGCGGATACGGCCTGATTCTGGCGCGCACACGCGTCCGAATCAGTCCCCACGAATTTTTACGTGTCCGGTTACGCTGCGTGCACCGTTCGGTACACCTGGTACATGGCGGGGTAGTCCCGTTTGGCGGAGCGCGCTCTATTTTCCAACTTTTGGAAATCTGGTAAAAGTGGGTGCGCATAGTTTTGTGACGAATTTAACTATGTCCACAGCAGCTAATAATATAGGGTTATTTAACAGAAAATAAACTAGGTCAAGTGTTCTACATGTATCAAAAAGAATCACCGAAATGGGATCTCTGTGATGGGAGATACGAACTCGACAATCTGGATGGTCACCGCAGTTTTCTGCGATCCCAGAATTGGGTCTGCTCGCGCCCATTTGGACGCTATTTTTCGCCTAGGGGTACACATTTTTCGAGGTTGGCTATAATATAACTATGGAAGAGGGTTAAGGGGTGAGCATACCGGTAAAGACGGAACGGCATTTGGTTAAGCGAGTCGACGGGAAATAATTCCGGAGCGAAGGTGCCTCGTATGGGAATCTGCAGTGCGCGAGGTCGGAGTCGTCGGGATGGTTTGGATGGCTTGGCGGGGCTCTCTGGCTGCGGCGACGGCTCTAGATGAGAAAAGGAGGGTCTGGAGATTTAGGTTAGGATTTTTGAGATATATATATATATATATATATATATATATATATATATATATATATATATATATATATATATATATATATCCGATAGGAAGAGAGAGGGTGAGTTGGCTCGTCCGCGTAAAAAAAAAAAAATAGGCTTGCTGAAGTTGGCTCGGTTTTGCTAAATGCAAAGGGGGCGGGGTTCCTGGAAGTTAGGGATTACTAAAGGAAGCGGGTCCTAGGGAGCAAGCAAAAGTTGCTGAAGGATGGTAACTTAGTAGTTGTTATTATTATTATATTTATTAGTTAATTCCTATTTAATTATTTCTTTTTCTTTCTTTCCTTTTCCTTTCTAAATATATACATACATATATATATTTGTGTATACATATATATTATATATATACTCATAAGAAAATTCATGGATTAGAATAATGCACACCATTAGGCTAGCAACTGCTTAAGGGGTCTCCTACATGGAATAAATTCCAAAAAATTCCTGATGGTCCCATAAGTCCTCTAAGTGTCCGAACACCTAAAATAAAAATTATTAAAAATCTATTTCTCCTATTTAGCACATAATTACCATAATTAAATTATTAATTAATAAAAAAATAATAATAATAAATACGATTTTTAGAAATAGGGGTTTTACATTCTACCCAACTTACAAAAATTTTGTCCTCGAAATTAAGATTAAGCCACGATAGAATGTCAAGGATGGTATAAGACTTGCATTGTTTTAAATGCAAGGCTAGGTTTAAAGGGGTGGGCGATGTTGCACATTGCACATTCCAAAAAATCATGGAAAAATTCATATAAGCGAAAAATAGGTTTTTTCATGTGTCATGTCCAATGGTGTGGACACATAAATGCTCTTTGCATAAAAGCACCCAACAATTAGAAAATTGCACAAAGATGAGAATTGGGTGATGGGCATGTCTAGGATAAGGGTGTAGAATTTGTAGGAAGGCAGTGGCTAGTGTAGCGCCCCAATTATCGGAGCACGGTAAGGGTGCTAAGTGATATAACTATTGTAAAATTAAATAAAATATTGCGTTCTATCTCTAACTGGACTCAAGCTAACCTAGTCTCACTAACTCAGCCAAGTAGGTCAAGTTTTTGGGTGAGGGGTTCACAATCTGCCGAACTTAAAATTTTCCATCTACCACCTAAGGCTATACATCTAGAAAAACTATTGCTCAAATTATTAAATCATAATTTTTAATCCTCAAAGGTTTAACACCAAACATATCACCTATGATATGCCCTTAACCAATTATAAAAGAGAGTCACTAAGTCATGTGATTAGCCTTATAGGGTATATCTAGTATTATCAGTGTCAACTTATACTAGCACGAGGTTTCGTCTTTCCGAAATAGGGGAAGACAGAGAGAAATAATAAAGAACTCAAGGTGAAGGTGACAGAATACAAGAACGAGGTTCAAAGAGATTAAAGAATCGAAAAGAGAGTTGTCAGGACAGTTGTGGAGTGAAATCCTATTTTTGGTAATTTTCTATTTACATGCTCATATCAGTACAGTTATGTAACCGATACGATGTGTCAGACATATCTAGGGGCAAGTATATCTGTCTACTACCATATATCTCAATCCACGTAAAGTAGTCATGCGAAGAGCGAACCAAGCGCACTAAGGTTAGCTAGACCTTAATACAATAATTCTGATTAGGCAATTATATCATTGTGTGCACCCAATAATACATATGCCATGAGCAAGCTCGATAAAAGAATAAGCTTGTAAAAACTAGGCTATAATAGCAGCATAAGTCAAGGTAGTACAACAAACATAAATACGCTGGATTATGATGAAAGAAGGTACATAACAATTCAAGTTCACAAAAGATAAGACTCCACAATCTCTACATTTGTCATACTAATTCCTTGTCTAAGTCGATAGTCGACAAAGTAGGGGTATAGCCTCTAAGTTCTACAGTCTGATGAAACATTATCTTCTTATGCTAGCACACAGTTAATGTCATTCAGCTACACTTCAATAATAGGGCAAAAGACTATGTGATACTATGTTGTGAGGTATACTACCCAACTTATAACAATAACCTAGTACTGTAATTGTCTTAAGGATACCGTAGAAACTCTTGTTAAGGTTTACGAGAAGGGATCTTGGTACTTATTAGGGTGTCCTTTATACTAGGGTCAAATATTATGGTAAAACTTCTAACTAACTCTAGTAGCATCTATACTACTCTCAAGTCTTCATAATACATCAAGGGGTAATGATAAACCAATCTATAGATAAGGAATTCTACGGTTCACTTAATTATTCTAAACTTAGTGAGGTGTCTATATTCTCGTTGTATTCTTAATAGGTGTGCTACCATAATCATCATCCTAATAACCGGGGTTCCTATATTCTAGCAGAAGGCTATACTAAAGGAACTATTATGGGAGTACAGGAATCAAGCAGGATGCAATTGTTCAAATAGACAGATAGGAGGAAGATGAATCATAGTCAATTGTGGATGAGATCCTATACTCTAGTCCTAGGTGCAGGCTTGTTCGGTACAAAAACGTAACCGAGACAATATGCTCTCGACCTGCATGGGCCACCACAAAAACATGTCACGCTCCAGTCCTAAAATACGTAGGACTAGGAACACGTAAGCATGCCAGCCGCATGGATATGGCAACTCCAATATATGGAAACCCAAATCCACACGTACGCTGTAATATGAAAATCAATCCACAAGTGGTATAAACATATGTCACATGTCACGCCCCGGTCCCGCCCGGGCCGCCGCTCCGCCCTGCCCCGCCCCGTGCGGCCGGGGATTAACGAACCGGGCACGAATCACCGTGCCTCGGCGCGCCGGACGCGAATCACCGCGCCCGTCCCGCGGGTGCGAGGGAGGAAAGGGAGCTATGCGAATGGCCCGTTCGAGCCTTCGGGGGACGTGATGCCGCACGGGCCTGGGGTTGCGCCCGTGCAAGGCCAATCGTTTAAGTTGATAGTTGGCTATCATCGCATCCATCGAGTAAGCAGCGGAAAGGGACTTGTTGCAATGCAATGCATTAGCCAACTGAGTGTTCGGGACAATCGAGGCAACTTGGGTTTCCTTTAGCAAAGGCACACGTTCGTTCCATACATCATGCCCCCTTATACGATAGCATTCTTGGGGCAACAATCGAAACCAGGATTCTGGGTCTTCGGGACTGTGGCATGCCTATCGCTTCCTCGGACGATCCAGTACCTGCGAACAAGTAAACTGTTGGTGGGTCAGCACTTTATACAAGTACTGGTGAGATAAATCAACTGAACAGAAACAAGCATTCACTCAAACAGGCACTAAGTAATCATGTTATAAAACATTACATTACTAGTGATCTTTCTAGTTTTACCTAGGTTCGTTTCATGCAGTTCGCTAGCAGAGTCATATTACTTGTTTGGAAACATGTTTGGAAACAGAGTTTCATATTGAATATGCAAGCAAGCAAACCGTTCATGTTTCAGGGTGTGCGCAGCGTGTCACGTGCGACTCAAGGGTCTGATGCATAGCTAGACACACGATGCACATTCTTAGGGGCAGTCACTATCCAAGCCAACACAATGACTTAGCTATATGCAGGGCGGTCCCCGAGTATTCAGGATCGGTAGCGGTTAGTCCAGCATACCAATGACTCATTTATCTGATGCTAGAGGCAGCTGTGACTCATGGTTGCTTTGCACTATCATGGTAGCAGCCGTGACACATGCAGTTCAGCTCTCCACCAATAGTCATTGTCCGACCGCGTGCGAATGCATGGAACACTATCAATTAAACTCTAGTATGCAGACGAGACGAACCATCAGAATACACTCATTGTTGCGGGGCAATCTGACTTATCACTTGAACACGTTCAGGCACAGTATGGTTCTCTCGAAGCATAGACGATAGTGAACATGTTCATGCACTCTAAGCAGGCGATTCAGGATTCTCGTTAAGCAGGCATTGATTCAAAGACAAGCTAGGTGAGTTCGTTCATTAACATGCAAGGCAGGTTCTATCATTCTTTTAAGAAAATATTGCAAGCAAAAACACAGATTATTATTAAGGCGTGCAAGAATCAGAGAACGAAGTTCTGCCCACTCACTTTGATATATAACGCCGGCACAGAGCGGGGCGTTACATCACAAGTCATAGGGTACAATCTAAATCTCATCCACAGAAAATCAATATAAATGACTAACCAGCATCTATATAACTAGATCTCAACATAAGTATCTAAGGATGATAGTTGGATGGAAATAAATCTACTACCAACTCGAATGTAAGAGCAAATATTAAAGTAAGTACAACACAACAACACCATATAAGAACACCATCTAGCAATCACGGGCTCGAAGAGAGGACATCCACAAAACATATATTGCCATCCAATCTGTGCTCCTGCAAATGCTCAAGAATAGATACACCTGGCAGAGGACTAGGTCCTCAGAGGGACGTAACAAGATACAGAAAATACGGGCCAACTTGAATACAGTAAACACGCATATAATTTGGAAATAAATAAGTATGCTGTACAAGACAATCTATATGAATGCAAATAAGAATAATTTTTTGACGTATGGGCAAGGGTAGGCTACTCGATCTACCTCATAACTCACACACACGTCAATGGACATCAAAAATCGATATACCGTGGGGGTAGCGACCAGCGAGACTCCAGAAATCGACATACCACGGGGGGTAGCGACCAGCGCGACACACTCCCGTAGTGCGAGCTATATACTACGGTTTACCAGAGTGGTTAAAAGCCCATACGCCTAATGATTGTCCTCCCATGATACTAGGTGCCATGTGTGTGTCAACATATCTAATACATAGTAATGAGTGGAGAAAAACTACACATGCAAGAACTATACAGAAATAAAATAAATAAACAGAAATATAAATAGCATGCAAAGTACTATAAACAATTTGGCAAGGTATATTGCCTGTTAAGAAAGCTGCAAGGTGTACTGTCCAAAAGTCAAACGCACAGGATCAAAAGCTATGGCCGCAGAACAATGTCTTCGGATGCTGAAATAAACATCACCAACATTTCCGGAATGAGCAAAGTAGCTAAAAAGCACATCCCTTTCGTCCAATTTGGACACAGGGGCAAAACGGTAATTTCGGGCAAAAGTGGGGTCCATGTGTGGCCCACTTTGTACTGAAAAGCGTGCCAAGGGTAACAATCTCTAAATGGGACAAACTATAGGTCAAACAACTCTTAATGTCAATACGAACCCAATGGTATGTCCAAATATGGATTCCGATGGGCCGAACAAAATTTTGTCCAAAAAGTCAACTGTGGAGCCCGCTAATTGGCGATTTGGTCAACCGTCTCAGAATTGCGTGAAAATTGGGTCACAGGACCAGCGCGTTACCACGAGTCCAATGGCGTAAGTTTCGTCACAATCTGACAAGCGTGCACAAAATACGTGCGAGTTCTACAAAGGTTGCGACACGGGATGTGTCCGCGGATACGGCCTGATTCTGGCACGTACACGCGTCCGAATCAGTCCCCACAAATTTTTACGTGTCCGGTTACGCTGAGTGCACCGTTCGGTACACTTGGTACACGACGGGACGGTCCCGTTTGGCGGAGCGCGCTCCGTTTTCCAACTTTTGGATATCTAAAAAAAGTGGGTGCGCATAGTTTTATGACGAATTTAACTATGTCCACAGCGGCTAATAATATAGGGTTATTTAACAGAAAATAAACTAGGTCAAGTGTTCTACATGTATCAAAAAGAATCACCGAATTCGGATCTCTGTAGTGGGAGATACGAACTCGGCAATCTGGGTGGTCACCGCAGTTTTCTGCGATCCCAGAATTGGGTCTGCTCGCGCCCACTTGGATGCTGTTTTTCGCCTAGAGGTACACGTTTTTCGTGGTTGGCTATAATACAACTATGGTAGAGGGTTAAGGGGTGAGCATACCGGTGAAGATGGAACGGCATTTGGTTAAACGAGTCGACGAAAAACAATTTCGGAGCGAAGGTGCCTCGTGTGGGAATCTACAGTGCGCGAGGTCAGAGTCATCGGGATGGTTTGGATGGCTTGGCGGGGCTCTCTGGCTGCGGCGACGGCTCTAGATGAGAAGAGGAGGGTCTAGAGATTTAGGTTAGGATTTTTGAGAGATAAATAAATATATATATATATATATATATATATATATATATATATATATATATAGAGAGAGAGAGAGAGAGAGAGAGAATAAGGGAGGTGAGGTGGCACCTCACTCTCAAAACAAGGGTGGTGGTGATGTGGCACAATCTCAACCACACAAACAAGGGGAGGGGGTTAAGTGCAATTTGCCAATTATGAAATGTGTGGTTGGAATTGTGCCACGTCACCGCCACCCTTGTTTTGAGAGTGAGGTGCCATCTCACCTCCCTTATCCTCTATATATATATATATATATATATATATATATATATATATATATATATATATATCCGATAGGAAGAGAGAGGGTGAGTTGGCTCGTCCGCGTAAAAAAAGAAAATAGGCTTGCTGAAGTTGGCTCAGTTTTGCTAAATGCAAAGGGGGCGGGGTTCCTGGGAGTTAGGGATTACTAAAGGAAGCGGATCCTAGGGAGCAAGCAAAAGTTGCTGAAGGATGGTAACTTAGTAGTTGTTATTATTATTATATGTATTAGTTAATTCCTATTTAATTATTTCTTTTTCTTTCTTTCCTTTTCCTTTCTAAATATATACATACATATATATATTTGTGTATACATATATATTATATATATACTCATAAGAAAAATCATGGATTAGAATAATGCACACCATTAGGCTAGCAACTGCTTAAGGGGTCTCCTACATGGAATAAATTCCGAAAAATTTCTGATGGTCCCATAAGTCCTCTAAGTGTCCTAACACCTAAAATAAAAATTATTAAAAATCTATTTCTCCTATTTAGCACATAATTACCATAATTAAATTATTAATTAATAATAATAATAAATAATAAATATGGTTTTTAGAAATAGGGGTTTTACAAATTGGCCATAAATTTAATTAGATTAATAAATGCAAGGCGTTCCTTTAAGGTATATTGCATAGCTAAGATAAGACGCAATAACGAGTATTTAAAGTTACACATTGGTCAGGTGGGTAGTTTGGCATGTCTAGGAGATATTTGTGACATTAGGTTGAAGGTAATTGCTAGTGTGGCATTCCCACCTCGAAGCAACGATAAGGTATATTAAGACATATGATTGATGTACATTAATCCTAATTGAATCCAAATTAATCCTAGTCTCTCGATTTAATTCAAATTAAACCCTAAATTGGTCGAGGGGGTTTACAGTTAGCATGTTAGATTTATTTTTTGACTTGTGTTAGTAGACCAAACTAGTTTAGATTAGATCCATGGACCAACATTTAATTATAGTTAGAATGGAGCCCAATAATTATAAGTCCAATCATTAGGAGGATAATTAATTAAGTTAAACCCATTAGACTAGAACCTTTTCTCCTTAATTAATTTCTTCATGATAGGCCCCAAGCGGTATTTTAGACTTTATATAGTAGCTCGAGGGAGGGGGCAAGAGAGGCCTATATAAAGGGGATAAAAAGTTTCTCTCTCTTTATTTTTTATTCCAAATCTAGATCTAGAATTTTTTTCAACCAAATTACATCAAATCCCTACCAAATTTCTACCTAATTCCTTTTCAAATCATTATTGGAGCCTATTAAAGCATGGATCTACAAGAAAGAAGCAAGGATCTATAAAGAGAAGCAAGGATCTACAAGTTGAAGGCTCATTTCATCCAATTTAGAGGTTGCATTAGAAATCAATCTCCTAATAGGTATAATTTAGTTTCTCTAAGTCTTTGAATTAACTATAAGGAACCACTCCATATGCATAGGCTAACCGTAGGAATTGAAATTAGCTTGATAGGAGGCCTATGGAGAAAGTTATGTGTGTTTTTGTGTCAATTTTGGACGAATTCTGTGATTGGCATATGTTGTGTTTGTTAATTAGACCAAATTGATATGTGTTTGATTGTTTATGACTAGTGTCTTATCCATAATTTGATATGTGTAGGCCATATCCCGTTAATTTGGAGATACGCATTAATTTGGGGGGTTTTCTCTAACACGGGGTTTGTGCATATCATATTTGGACACGAACTCGTAGATATATAATTGACTCTTCGTATTATTCATATTTATTATTTTAGACTTGCTTGTATTCTTCAAGGTATGTTTGATTGTGTGGTGGACTCGTATCACACGCGTATCAAAGATCTAGCGTGATACGGGTGCGGTGCACTCCACGTGTTTGTTATTTGCATTCTAAATTAATTTCTTAGTTATAACTATTATAATATTATAAATATAATTATTATGTGAGATATATGTATATATATAATGATGTATATGTTCTATATTTCTTTATGATGTGTTGGTGGTCATTGGAGAGTAGAAAGTTCATGTGCTTCTCTAATATAGCTATATATATATATATATATAAACCATATACATATATATATATATACACTATAACACTATAATACATATATATATACACTATAACACTATAATACATATATATATATATATATATATATATATGAGGTATGTATTTATGCGTGTGAGCTTGAGGGGAGAAGAAACAATGGAAAAATAGTGAGAAAATAATAAAAACATTGAAGAAAAATAATGATAAGCTGTGAAAGAAAAGCTTAGAGAAGCAGCTGTAAAGCAGCAGGAAGTAGTAAGTCGAGAAGCAGTAGAAAGCAGAAGCAAAAACAACAGCAGTAAGCTGCTACAGCAGATGAAGAATGCAACAGTAAGCAGCGATAAGCTGTAATAAGATGCAGTAAGCTGCAGTGAGCTACAGTAAACTGCAGTAAGCTATGCTTAATGTTGTAACACCCCATTCCGTTCAAGCGGACTGCCGTCTCAATCGGCAATCGTGAAGCTGTCCCGACCCTCTTTGCCTCGATCAAGAAGCAAAGAATATCCAGACTTGCCCCCACAGGAATCCGGCTTGGACTTTCAGAGGCTCGCTCAGACGTATCGCTCTACCGAGGCGAATCATCGCTAAGGTGGGTGGCTACGGTGAACTTGTCTTTGCTTAGCCAGCACACATAAAATCTGGAATTTTTATGCTAGTCGCTAGGTGAATAACCCCCTGCATGCTAATAAATCCAACGCACCTAGCTAAGGGAATAATCCCAACTTGTATTGCTTGCTAGAACATGAAAAATAAAATACTGCTTATATGTGTCAGACCCTCGCATGCTAAGTCCCTAACGGTTTCATCTCTCGGCTTACCTTCGGGTCCGAGCAACATGCCTGCTTATGTCCCTTAGAAACGCATGCTTGTCTGCTTGTAATGTTGCCTTGTTTTCATCCAACTCCGGGAGACTACTAAGTAGTCGTTCCGTGCGTGTTTGACCCTGCAAGTATCCGGGACCGTTAGGTCACCAGGCAGCCCCGAACCAGGGACTGCATCATGTCAAAGACTCATTCAGGTATTTGGATATCCCTGCAAGTTTCTCTCGTGTACGGGTTTACATCAGCCCAGGAGACTCTGCATATCCAATAGCTAAGTGAATCATGATTCAAGTATCCCGTACTCGTGTACTCGTGTTCCCGTGCACTCGTGTTCTCTTGTTCTAGTGCACGCGTGTTCTTGTGTTCTGGTGTATCTCGTGATAATTGGAAGACCCCAATTATGCATGTCGCGGACTAGTTCCACGGACGGTCACCGGGGCACCGGGGCCGATCCGATCCGGATGGAGCTCGTGTGTAGTCTTCGTGTTCGGGACTGGGTAGCTTGCAGCTCATCGTGTACTCTTGTAGCAAGCTATCCTTGTCCCCGGCTACGTCCATAATGGCTTTGCCAGCGACCGTGTTCATATAGATAAGTCATCCTCGCTTAGCGGCTATCCGCGTGCGAGTCACTGCATCGCATCAATGAATAACAAAACATCTGAACGATCATGTTATAAACGACCCTCGTGTATGCATATGCTTGCCTCCAGAATGTTTATACATGCCTCTGCTCGAATTTATACTGTTGCCTCAATATTTGCCTTGGACAGGGAAGGAGATGGTAAGTTGGTAAGTCTCGACGTATTTTCTCTCATGTTGCACGGTGCACTGCCCGACACGTTAGGCTATTCAATATCTGCATAAAACTGATCCTAAGGCAACTAGAAAGACAACTTAATAGTTGTGCACGGAACCTGTATTACGTGTTTGGATTTGTCGAGCGGGCGAGTAGCTTCTCCACCAGTGCATTCAATGTACTGATAATCCACCAATTTGTATGCAGGGTGCGGGAGAACCTCGTTCGGGGCGGATGCCTCCAACGTGCGTACTAAGGCCAGGAGTTCCCTCTGAAGCCTTGCAACGGTGCGTCCGGGACTGAAGCACATATACAAGACATAATATTGGAGCGTCGCTTGAACATCGCCTGTACAATCATTCCACAGTTGTAGCCATTTGGCACACTTTTACTGTTTCAGAGAGAGAGGCTTGAGCGACTTGTAATCTCGGCTATACGTCGCCTGTAACACAAGTTTATATCAATAAAAGAGCTTGCTTTAGTTTAACTTGTGTTTCAATGCTTCCGCTATATTTGTCGACTCAGTGAACCTGTTACCGATCGCCTATGCGTTCATGACTCCGCTGCACTTGGACAATCTGTACGACTCTGTGGCTTAGAACTCTTGCCGCCAGCCAATGAACCATGGCCTTGCACGGCCGTGGATCACGCTCGTGCGGCATCACGCCCGGATGGGTTAAGCGATCGTTCTGCGGGAGCGCTGGCGAGGGTGATTCCCGCCTAGCGGGAACGGCCGATTGCCTGCGGGAGATCGGGGCGTGACAGAATGGTATCAAAGCCTGGCTTCTACGTCTTTGTCCTCAATTCAATATCTCTGTTTTGAAAGCTCGTTCGTGGGTTATGTGCACGCTTTCTCTCAATGCCTCGATGGGATGTTCCAACAATAAGTCTAAATACTTTCAAAATACGTTTGATTGATATGATTGTTTGTCTGGTTGTATGCTGCGAGTGGCCTTTGTGCCAACCTGTGCGAACCCTTGAGAGTATCGCTAGTAGCTTGTCCGATTTTCACTAACCCTAAGTTTGGTTGAATGCATCTATTCGAGGGACGCCTTGAACTAGTGCACCATCCAAGACTTAAGAAAAGGTGAAACTCGAGTGCTGAGACTTCGCTATCACTAAGATGGTTGACGTGTTCACGCTAGAGGGGCCCTTCGAAAGTGCGCACGATCCAGTCTAAGCGATATGCTGATTTTGAAGCTTGTGCAAGTGAATATCCAAATGAAACAAGTACAACGACTTGTCTAGGATTGCCTCAACCCTAGAATACTGCTTGTCCTTAGTAAGTCTCGAGGACGAGACTTTTTCTAAGTTGGGTAGGATGTAACACCCCATTCCGTTCAAGCGGACTGCCGTCTCAATCGGCAATCGTGCAGCTGTCCCGACCCGCTTTGCCTCGATCAAGAAGCAAAGGATATCCAGACTTGCCCCCACAGGAATCCGGCTTGGACTTTCAGAGGCTCGCTCAGACGTATCGCTCTACCGAGGCGAATCATCGCTAAGGTGGGTGGCTATGGTGAACTTGTCTTTGCTTAGCCAGCACACATAAAATCTGGAATTTTCATGCTAGTCGCTAGGTGAATAAACCCCTGCATGCTAATAAATCCAATGCACCTAGCTAAGGGAATAATCCTAACTTGTATTGTTTGCTAGAACATGGAAAATGAAATACTGCTTATATGTGTCAGACCCTCGCATGCTAAGTCCCTAACGGTTTCATCTCTCGGCTTACCTTTGGGTCCGAGCAACGTGCATGCTTATGTCCCTTAGAAACGCATGCTTGTCTGCTTGTAATGTTGCCTTGTTTTCATCCAACTCCGGGAGACTACTAAGTAGTCGTTCCGTGCATGTTTGACCCTGCAAGTATCCGGGACCGTTAGGTCACCAGGCAGCCCCGAACCAGGGGACTGCATCATGTCAAAGACTCATTCAGGTATTTGGATCTTCCTGCAAGTCTCCCTCGTGTGCGAGTTTACATCAGCCCAGGAGACTGTGCATATCCAATAGCTAAGTGAATCATGATTCAAGTATCCCGTGTACTCGTGTACTCGTGTTCCCGTGCACTCATGTTCTCTTGTTCTAGTGCACGCGTGTTCTCGTGTTCTCGTGTATCTCGTGATAATTGGAAGACCCCAATTATGCATGTCGCGGACTAGTTCCATGGACGGTCACCGGGGCACCGGGGCCGATCCGGTCCGGATGGAGCTCATGTGTAGTCTTCGTGTTCGGGACTGGGTAGCTTGTAGCTCATCGTGTACTCTTGTATCAAGCTATCCTTGTCCCCGGCTACGTCCATAATAGCTTTGCCAGCGACCGTGTTCATATAGATAAGTCATCCTCGCTTAGTGGCTATCCGCGTGCGAGTCACTGCATCGCATCAATAAATAACAAAACACCTGAACGATCATGTTATAAATGACCCTCATGTATTCATATGCTTGCATCCTGAATGTTTATACATGCCTCTGCTCGAATTTATACTGTTGTCTCAATGTTTGCCTTGGACAGGGAAGGAGATGGTAAGTTGGTAAGTCTCGCGGTGTTTCCTTTCATGTTGCACGACGCACTGCCCGACACGTTAGGCTATTCAATATCTGCATGAAACTGATCCTAAGGCAACTAGAAAGACAACTTAATAGTTGTGCACGGAACCTGTATTACGTGTTTAGATTTGTCGAGCGGGCGAGTAGCTTCTCCACCAGTACATTCAATGTACTGATAATCCACCAGTTTGTATGCAGGGTACGGGAGAACCTCGTTCGGTGCGGATGCCTCCAACGTGCGTGCTAAGGCCAGGAGTTCCCTCTGAAGCCTTGCAACGGTGCATCCGGGACTGAAGCACATATACAAGACATAATGTTGGAGCGTCGCCTGAACATCGCCTGTACAATCATTCCACTGTTGTAGCCATTTGGCACGCTTTTACTGTTTCAGAGAGAGAGGCTTGAGCGACTTGTAATCTCGGCTATACGTCGCCTGTAACACAAGTTTATATCAATAAAAGAGCTTGCTTTACTTCAACTTGTGTTTCAATGCTTCCGCTATATTTGTCGACTCAGTGAACCTGTTACCGATCGCCTATGCGTTCATGACTCCGCTGCACTTGGACTATCTGTACGACTCTGTGGCTTAGAACTCTTGTCGCCAGCCAATGAACCATGGCCTTGCACGGGCGTGGATCACGCTCGTGCGGCATCACGCCCGGATGGGTTAAGCGATCGTTCCGAGGGAGCGCTGGCGAGGGTGATTCCCGCCTAGCGGGAACGGCCGATTGCCTGCGGGAGATCGGGGCGTGACAAATATTATATATATTGATAAGTTAGTATATATATTGATAAGTTAGTGTATATATTGATAAGTTAATTATATATATTAATAAGTTAGTGTATATATTGATAAGTTAGTATATATATTGATAAGTTAGTTGTATATATTGATAAGTTAGTGTATATAGTGATAAGTTAGTTGTATATATTAATAAATTAGTGTATATATTGATAAGTTAGTATATATATTGATAAGTTAGTTGTATATATTGATAAGTTAGTTATATATTTTGATAAATTAGTAAGTTACGTATAAATTAGTAAGTTAGTATATATATATATATATATATATATATATATATATATATATATATATATATACATAAGCACTAGTTAGTATTGGTTAGTATTATCTCTAGATTACCTTGAAGTTTACATCATAGTAATGAGAGTGAGGTATCTTGGGTACAGGTGTAAAATATCATGAGGTATATCAGTATGTTAGTTAGTATAGTATTGTTATAAGTTTAAATACATATTAATGTATAATGAGGTGTATGGGTAGTTCATTATATGTTTGATATTGAATTACCTTGTGATACCAAGGTAATATCAAGGTATTGGTTTATACTCAAGGTATTAAGTTTGTATATCAAGATGGGTGTGTAGGTGGTGTGATACCGCTTTTGGTTCAAAGCCAAGGTATCCAATTAGAATTAGTTTAGTTAGGAGTATTATATATTGTTGTTTTTATATATATTATAATATTTTCATATCTAATAAATTACGTATCTTATGATACAGTATCTTGTTGGTTTTCTAGTATCCTAGTATAGCTAGTATGGCCTAGTTGCATAGTGTATGGACCTAATATCCTAGAGTTGGACTCATACAACTTAGAAATAGCCAATTTGGCCAAGTTTGACCTAGAGTTGAGCTAGTTTGACTGTTTTGACTTAGAAATTACTTTATGACCTAGAAGTTGACAAGTTTAACTTATTTTTATTCTGAACCTTATATTAATGCAATATTCTATGTATAGCTCTGTTGGACACCAGTTCGAACACAATTTCACATTCATTGCTCTGGACAGCAGGCGAGTACATTTTCTGATAGTTTTTCATTTATGATATCCTCTATGTCTCTTGTATCTAGTGTAGATATCCTTTATTTCTTGACAGGATGGTTAGACGGATTGGTATATCCGGATCTCGTTATGAGATATTATTCCTTGGTATTTATGGTGTATCTTGTGTAAGCCTTGTTCATTGTTCTTCTTGTAATATACAGACATTGGTTCATGAGAAGAGTAGCGCCCTTCTTGTGAAAACCCGTGTCCTGACATACCATGGTTGGATCTACTATAACAGTCGGGGACGGAAAGTATGTAGTGTAGATATGTGATCATACCCTCCTTGTGCATGTCTTGTTACTATAGTTTATATCATTTATTAGAACTGCTGTTAGAGATGTACTTCGCTCCACTCTTGACTAAAAAATATTTTTTAGAGGATCCCGGAGATTGGTGTCTGACATACTATGGACGTCGACCTATAGATGATGCAGACCTGGACCCACTATTTCTGGAGTGATTGTCGGAAGGGTTATCAGGATCACTAGTCTTTCATAGTTTGTTCTCTTTAGCATTTTGGTTCCAGATTTGTTTTCGGCTTATATTTGAGATTTTGGTTTTTGTTTCTATTGTTGCTATTATATTTATTTAGACTGTATAGTTATATTAGACTTCCTTGATATCTTATCATGCTATAGAATTGCTATTGAGTATTGTGTTGAATAATGTTTATTACACTCTTCTTGGAGTTGAGATATTATTAGAGGTTTATGCATTATTGTGAGATAATTAGAAAGTATAGTTGGCCAAGACAGCATTCTACCGTCGATGCTGTGGCATAGGCTGGGTGTTGTTTACTACTTGCATCCCTACACCGGGTGGGGGTCATGACACTTTTTTAGTGGTGGCCCATGCAGATCAGGCTTCACAAGTTGTGCGATGTCGTGGTAGTGCGACAACTTAGTTGTACTACTGCGAGCCTGCGATAGGATATAGACATAGGACACTAGGATGGGAGAGGTTACTCAATCACAAAATTTTTTGAGAGATTCCTTGGACGACCCTTGAGAATCTTATTTTAAATTCTAATTCAAATATTTTTCTTATTTCTGTTCGCTCTCACTTGTTGTTAATGAATTTGATTCTTGGTGATCGATTATTGAATTTAATTCTTGGTGTTTGTTGTTGAGTTTGATTTTATATCGAGATTAATTTTACGGACTAATATACAAAATTATCTGATGACATATGTTGATGAGGACAGTGAGAAAGGTAAAACGTCTACTTTGGTTATGGAGCCTAGAGTTTATCGCAACCATATTAGCTGGCGTAGCAGAAATATAGGAACCTGACTTCGGATGTACATATCTTAGTTATGAAATTTAGAATTTTTTGCAGCTATACTAATCGACATAGCGAGGATTCTAGACGACATGATTATAGAGGTACATACCTAAGTTATGGAATCTATCGTTTATCGCAGCTATGCTTACTGGCGTGGCAAGTATTCTGAGTGTCATAATTTCGTAAAGACGTGTATAATTATCATATTATATCTTAAATTGGTTCTTAAAGTATCATCTTAATACTTTTCTACTTCTGTTATATAGGACTTTGTTCCATCATTCTTTAGCTTAGCAGTAGAGATACCTTCAGTTCTTTAGTCCAGTTCCTTATAGAGCTTCATTCCATTAGGGTTTCTTATGATAATTGGTGACTTGCAATTAGGTCTGTGTCTTGAGTATCAATATTGACTATTGGGACTGCGGCTTATGAGTCTATAAGTTGTTCTTGGTTAAGCATATGAGCAATAGGCATCGATCTAGAGATAACCCATAGCGTAGTACCTTGTAGCAATAGTTCTATGATATGTGTCATTATAGTTAGTACTATAGGTAGAATGGGGAGTAGAGAGTATCAATAGTGGTTCCAGGAGTTAGTATCAGAGTCAGCATGTCATTTCTGGATAGTTATGAATTTATATAGTTGGGTGATCTATGTAAACAATTAAGTATCAAGGAAATAATATTAGAAATCAATAGAGCATGATGTTCAATTTGGTAGTTGATACTTGGGTGTGTCAAGAGTAAAGAAATATATATGCATAAAGGGTATTAGTGAGTGTGCCATAGTAGAATGGTACCCATAAGTGTATAGAAGAGTATGAGGGAATAAGAATACTTTGTGCTAAAGTAGTAAGACTTGTGTTAACGTAAAGTAGAGCATTAATGTGAGTAGATAGGAGTGTACCAGTATATGACTAGTGATGGGTATATCACCTGATATTGAGGCCAGTGATGTGTTCGAAGCAATAGGTAGGAGAAGTGTCTAGAAATTGTATGCAAAATGCATAGTTGGTGATGAGTGTCAGTGTGGAAGTTCATGAAAGTGGAAGCCTGAGTATTAAAAATTTTAATAGTATGTCATGGGTTGAAAAATATCAAGATTGGTCATGAAAGATATGTATTATATACCTGATTAGTGTATCAGTCTATAAAAGGTTTAAGGGAAGATACATATACATCAATAGAGATATGGAACCATGTGAGAGTGAAGTAAAATATGTGTATTATAGAAGTTAATAACTAGTGCATTGGATGCAAGTGATCATGAGCTATAGTAAGTATGATGAGGTAATCTAATAATGAAGCTAGTATCCAAAATAGTAGTAGTATTGTGGTAAACTATTGTAAGCATTAAGAAGCTAGTGTCATAGAACATTAAGTGCATATGTTGTATAGTTAGGAAGCTAGTATTACTATATCAAGTGTGTTAGTATTTTTATATCAGGGATTAGTTGAGTAATGTGCTAGTAACGTTAAGTACCTTGTGTGATAATATTAGATTGGTTTATCAGTTAATATGGATAAAAAATTATTTGGAAGTAATAGTACAAGTGATCCAAGCAGTAGAAGAGAGAGACAATATATATATAGAAGTAAGTTTAGTAGGTACAATACCTTGCTAATTTTTTATTACAGAGGTCGTATGTATCAGAGAATAGTACGAGGGGTATAAGGATACCAGTGAGATATTATTGTGTTATAATGGCTAGAAGGTAATTATGTATGTATTATGATACTATTGTATAGATGAGAACCTTAAGATCAACCTTGATTTCTTTTTGGAAAAATAAATTAGAGTTTCGTCCGAGGACGAGCAAAGGTTAAGTGTGGGGGTATTTGATAAGAACATAAAATATCATATTTTTATTCCTTAATGTATACTCCTTTATGCTTATTTGATGTCTAAAGATACTCATTATATTTATATTTTGAGCTAGGATGCAATTGGAGTCACTAAATGCAAAATGGAGCTAATTATCAATTTTGGACAGTTTTGATACCTTGTAGAAAAATGGTCATAACTTGCTCATCCGAAGTCCAATTGTACTGATCCAAATTGATTTAGAAAGCTAAGTGATACAGGTACAATTTTGCTGTTTTGAGTTTTCCGAGATTCTGGCTGCATCATGGACCAAATAAGGCTTGAAATTGAGTCAACTATGTTATGCACGAAAAGTGGAGCTGAATTAACAATTTTCCTACTTGTTCAAAGATTTTATTTTATTATTTGGGTTGTTGTAACTCTTAGAGGATTTTTGGGAAGATATTGTGATCTTCAAAAAACTAATTTAGAGTGTATTAAAAGGGTAGAAATCAGGAGAAAAGGGAGAACAACACACAACTCTTCTTCCTCTTCTCCAATATTATTTTAAAGTTTTGATGAACATGCGGAGCTAAAAGTCTTGTTGGTCGAAGGAAACAGAAGCCTTGGAATCAATAAACTTGTGAGATCTAAATTATTTTCATATGTTTGATTTATGCTTTGAGTATTGAATGTTTTTCTATGCTTACTTTCATGATTGTTATATTTAATTACTAGGAGGCCTACTAGTCTATTATCCATTTCAATCTACTACTAAATTAGACATAAAATCTGTAATTGTTTAATTTTTCTAATTTATGAAGCAACTAAGATTTAATGAACTACTTTGTTTTATTAGAACTTAGGAGAAATTTTTTTGACTAAATTAAATGCAACCACTTGTGCTTGTGTTATTTTGCTTCATCGATCTCTTGGTTCTTTAAGAAATTACTTGATTAAATCTTTAGCTCTTGCCTTGGATTATTTAGTAATTAAAGCTAATTAAATTGCTTGTTTCTAATTATCTAAGCCTAAGAGAGAGAGAAAATACTTTCAATGTGAATATTCAAAGTATGAGTTAATTTATGTTTGCATCAATGATCAATTTTAAGATTTCAATGGTGGATGTTGACTGAGACCAATATTCGTTCCTTTGTTTGATTTTAATACTTTAATTGATTTTAGCTCTTCTTAATTTGCTTTTATTCAAAACTTCACTCCCATCCTATTTCACATAGCATAAAGATTAACTAATTACTCTCCGTGGGATCAATCCTTACTCTCACTACTACAAATAATTTTAAGAGTAAATTTTTTATAATTTGGGTGCCTACGATAGCACGCCATGTGTTCCATTCAATGCACCATTTATGCTGATGTTTTACTACTCATTGCAGCTCCTATTTTAGGAGTTGCATTGGCGACCCAACGGTCCCGAAGACTTTTATGTTTCTATTATTTGGCTTGGAACGACTATTTTGATAGTCTTTCCACCATAGGTAAGTGAACCAGGTTCTATGTTGTACTTCTATATCGAGGCAATATCTATATGAGGAGCATTTCAAGACATATGAAGAAATATACTTGAAAGAACATATAAGGAACAAAGTAAATCTACGAGGTAAAATTATAAGAACTATAATGCGAGCATACCATTCTATTCAACCAACCTACTTATGAAAAAGATATGAGATTGGATTATTCCCTTAACTAGATGTGTTGTATTCTTTATTATCATGCAAGGGGTGATTCATCTAGCGACTTACGTGTATCAACCATATTTTTTAAATGTGCAGGCTAAGCAAGGACAGGTTTATCGTAGCCACCCACCTTAGCGATGATTTGTCTCGATCTAGCAATACTCCGAGCGAGCCTTTGAAAGTCTAAGTCTGAACTCCAAAAGGGCCAAGTCTGAAATCCTTTGCTTCAAGCAAGTCTTCTCGCTGAGCAAATTGGGTCGAGTCATCGCACTTGGGTCGTTTGAATCAGCTATCTGTATTGATGCAGAGCGGGTCGTTATATTATACACCACTCAAAACAAGTCTCATCCTCGAGATTTCCTGAGTGCAAATTATTCTATCGCACACTACCAAATCTGACTCAAGTATATCAATCTGTATCATTAGATCCGTTCGAACACAACTTCCTACTCCCTTCTCCTTCCGTGCCACATGTGTGCTAGGTCTGCCTCATTGAATGACTCTATCATTCAATCCAACTTCTGACTCGGTCTTTATTGCGACTTAGGGCGGAACATATATCACTTAACGCCGAGTATGTTATAATCCATCACAAATTATGATCTAGGGCTAAAGCAAACTTATTTAAGTTGTTATACTCGTCCATGCAAATCTAACATATTCACTTGCACTAGCATTCGAGATCAGTATATCACGAGTCTAGATCTGCACATATTCAAGACGTTCCTCTAACATATATATGTCAACCAACTTAGCAATAGTGAAGTCTTTACACTCGAGTTCAACATATCACTGAGTCTTGGATCGTGCACACGTTCAAGGCATCCCTCAAACATACGCATACAACCAAACTTAGCGTTAGTGAATTCGGACAAGCTACTCACAAAAATCTTTAAGGATCTCGTCTTACGAATTACAATGATACCTCCAACGGGGTCAATCAAATTCTAAGTCATTTCTAATCTCAATCTAACCAAGTATTACACTACCATTTCTCACAATCTATTCGATCAACCGACTAGCATCCAAGTCTTATTATCTATTTCGTTCATGTTTAAACATAGTGTACATTTATCGACCCAAGCCTAACCCTAAGTCTTATTGTCCCAGTTCTATGGCTTGTTCAAGAAATACTCTAAAGTCGGTCAGACAATTCTTTCACTCTGCATAGGGTTGTCTGCCTATTCGCTAGGTCAGCTCACAAGGTCATAGGTACATTACAAGTTCACAATTATTATCAAGCAACTTCGTTACACGATACTCGTCCCAAATTCCTAAGGTCAAACCAACGTTATTTTGTACAGAATATTCTACCCAGCTCATTTCACTCATATTTCTAAACATCGATCACCGATTATTTTATCCACTTTAATAAGTTCATTTGCATAGGATCCAGGTTCATTTGGAAAAACTATTCCTAAGACACGTTCGTTCAATCAAATCCATGATATATCCTCGTCGTAGGTCCAACCTATCGATTTGTATAGTTTATCTCCTCCATTACATTTGATAGAATCCACCTATCCATTATTTTCTAAGCCTAGACCACCGAGTCACGATCCTATTCTAAATCATCGATATAAATAATAAACTCTAAGTTATCCAACACGATCTATGCATCCATTCATGAAACCATCCAGCATATCTTACTTCACGTTCTTCACTAACTCCTCCTTAAAATACTTTGATTCATTTGTGTCCTGAAACTCGTTTTATTATTCCAAATCATAAGTCAAGGCGATCCTTTAATTACCATACTCTGGTCTTCCGTAAGTTCAATCATCCTCGTTGGACGTAAAATTACCACACCAACGCTCCCACGGGATAACCGTCCTAATTTGGGCGTGACGTATGTATGAGCATAGAATTTTACTCGTACAAGATAAGAATATCAAATGTTATGGTTATCATCGAACGAATAGGCACCTTATCATTTACAATTTGCTCCATCCAAGATAAATATATCCTTTAAGTCATGACCGTTCAGGCCATGATCATAATTCGTTTAGTAAAATCATCCAACTTTAATGTTACCGTTTGATCATTTTGTAGTCTACTTCTAGCATTCCTCAAACAACAAAGTTCAAATCCTAAACCCAAGTCTATTCACTTTTGATACGTTCTATTTTATCGAGTTTATTTGTAAAATCTTCGAACATGTCCCTACCAGTTCGATCATCCCTGACGGACGTAAAATTACCATGCCGGCGCTCCCGCGGGATAATCGATCTTCTTTGGGCCTGATGTCGAGTGTTATATTTGAAATTGACTCAAGATCGTTCGTTCAAATTCAAGATTAAGTCCATTATCGCTTACCTAAATTATTGAACCAAGATTCTCTAACTTGCATCAATCCATGCCATCTTTCAACCATTGATATAATATATAAAGTCTTCCAAATCCGAAATCGTAGCATTCATACTCAAATTAAACTCTATCGAACGATATCCTACTCAAATCCAAATTTTTTATGCGCGATATCATTCGTTCGCTCCATATTCGAATTGTACTAACTCCGAACGCATCCCCGATTATTCTATCTCAACTCAAGTTTCAATTTATTTGATTTAATTCAAAATTACTCGTATGATCCACTAAGTTTTCTCCGACCATGATTTTAATTCCAAGTACTCTTTATTCCTATCAGATGTAAGCCATATCACATGTTCAACTTATTCTAACTTGTTTAAATTAAATTATGCATGATTCCTTCGAATTCGCTTACTTGCTAGACATTATTTATACTAAGGCTTTACAAAATCTCGTCGTTTACTGCTAGACTTGTTTAATACTCTAAAATTTATTATTCGTTCGAATATTTCTAAGCTGACCAATACATCACTTAGGGTTCGAGCTTTGCTCTATGAATCATTATAGCTTATTTTTATTCTTAATTTGCTTACTCGATCCTGAGACTATCGAATACACTACTCAAAAATTGAGTCATCTTATTAACTCCTGAATCGCGTTCGCTTCGTTCACTCGTATATCCAATTTATTCCTTAGAACTCCAATACGGTCCCTATTTGTTGCCTTGACGATCTTAGTCTCGTATGTACCTCTATCGATAGTCCTCCATACAAACTATGTTTTGAATCATAACTTATCGCTATGAATAACCATCCAAACTATATCTCAAAATCCAAACACGATTCCCATTATTCTTCTTAGCGGTACTCCGATAACGTCTCTATTGATTTCTATTCTAAGTCCAACTTTATTCTTATTCGAACGATACCCAAATCTCGTTTGTAACCTGCTCATACCAAATGGTCTAGGTCCATGCTACTCAACACAACTTAGCCGAAAGGTTGTGTGCATAGGTAACTATCCGAACGATATTCTATCTCACACATTAACCCGCTTGGTGTTCAGTATAGGTATTCGGGTTCACATATAACTTACAGATTCTAACATGAGTCTATTCCTATGAAGCCTACACAGGTTGGCACAAAGGCCATCGCTTCATAATTTCGTACAAGCAATCATATTATACATATGCACTTTTAAAAATATTTAGAATAATTGTATGGAACATCCTGTTGGAACTTTGAGAGACATCGTCTGTAATGTAACCTACGAACGAGCTTTTAAAACTGAAAGAATCGATAAGAAGTCCAAGGAAGTAAAGCCATACTCTGATACCAATATGTCATGCCCCGATCTCCCATAGGAATCGGTCGTCCCCGCTAGGCGCGAATCACCGTGCCAGCGCTCCCGCAGGACGATCATTTTTATCGAGACGTGATGCCGCACGAGCTTGGAATTGCGCCCGCACAAGGCAAATACCAGAACGGCCGTTGATAACTAGTTCACTAAGTCGATATAGCAAAAACATAGAATAAACACAAGTATGAATACATAAACAAGCTCTCTTTATTGATAATGAATAAGGTTACAAGCGATGCTAGGCCAAGATTACAAGTCGCTCAAAATGATAAAGGCGTGCCAAGCGGATTGCAACTTGGGATGATACATAGGCGATGTTCTAACATTATGTCCTGTATATATGCTCCACCTCCGGGCAAAATACCCTAGGCTCGAAAGCGAACTCTACGCCTTAGTACGTACGAGGGGGGCATTCCACACCGAACGAGGTTATTCTGCACCTTGTAAGCAATCTAGTGGGTTATCAGTACATGAATGCACTGGTGGGGAGGCTTCTCGCCCGCTCGACAAATCCAACACGTTATATTAGTTCCGTGCACCAACTATTAAGTTATCTTTCTAGTCTTGCCTTATGATCAACTTTATGGCATAAGATACAAAGCCTACCTCATGTGGCAGTACGCCATGTGATATACAAGAAACATGGCAATACTTACCAACTTACCATTTGTCCTTCCATGTCCAAGTATAAAATCAAGTTAAACAAAGCACAAATATAGATATATAGAAATCCCTATATCGCATAACGAACACATGTATGCTACGAGCGTGTTTCTAAATCAGATGCACGATATACACAAATTACTGTACTCATATTCCTTTGTGACTCAGGTTGTGAAATGCGTTATACTCAGACTACTCAAATGTGTTTCAAAGCTTCTGATTACTTGGTCCAATTAACGATCTGAACGTATAGTACATCGTACATCCATTTTTTGCCACAAGTACCTACTAGCCCATACACGGGTTGCCACCACATATAAAATATACTAATAATACATACTTCGTCTTATGACCTGACGAGCCACCATGGACAAATTATAGTATCAGTACGGGAATGGAATGCAACGCATGTAGCGATCCCCGCTACATGCTTCCCATCTGAAGGAAACGACTATCATAATATTCCTGACCGGTTCGGATCGACCCCGATGCAACCATCGCATCGTTCGCAGGAACCATAAGCTTGTGCACAGGTTGTCCATGACCATTGACCATCAACACTAAGCTTTTATTATATGTAATATTTTAAGGCCTTTGTATGAACATAGCTACTTGACATAGTACGAATACATTTACTCATTCAGAGATTTCATGATCTGGTGTGTTCCATTCAATGCACCGTTTATGCTGACATTTTACTACTCATTGCAGCTCCCATTTTGGGAGTTGCCTTGGCGACCCAACAGTCCCGAAGACTTTTTATATTTATATTATTTGGCTTGGAATTACTATTTTGATAGTCTTTCCACCACAGGTAAGTAAACCAGGATCTATGTTGTGCTTCTATATCGAGGCAATATCTATGTAACGAGTATTTCAAGACATATGAAGCAATATACTTGAAAGAACATATAAGGAACAAAGTAAATCTATGAGGTAAAATTATAAGAACTATAAAGCGAGCCTACCATTTCGTTCAACCGATCTACTTCCATGTTCTATGCAAAAGATATGAGATATAATTATTCCTTTAACTAGATGTATTGTATTCTTTATTAGCATGCAAGGGATGATTCATCTAGCGACTGGCATATATTAACCATATTTTTTAATATGTAGGCTAAGCAAGGACAGGTTCATCATAGCTACCCACCTTAGCGATGATTCGCCTTGGACCAGAGATACTTTGAGTGAGCCTTTGAAAGTCTAAGTCTGAACTCCTAAAAGGCCAAGTCTGAAATCCTTTGCCTTAAGCAAGTCTTCTCGCTGAGCAAAGCGGGTCGGGTCATTGCACTTGATCCTTTTGAATCGGCTATCCACATTGATGCGGAGTGGGTCATTACAGGAACCCCATGCAATCTGACAATCTGTCACACATATATCTCCGGTAGCTTCTCCATAGACATACCTAATTTGAATGGCAAGAAGTTGGCCGATTTGGTTAATCTGTCTACGATGACCCAAATTGCGTCTTTTTCTCCTGAAGAAAGGGGGGGCCTCGAAACAAAATCTATGGTAACATGCTTCCACTTCCACTCTAGAATGGATAAAGGCTAAAGTAAACCACCTGGCCTCTGCCTCTCTGTCTTTACCTGTTGGTACCCTAAATACCTAGATACGAAGCGCGCCACCTCCCGCTTTATCCCCTACTACTACACATGCTCCTTCAAATCTCTATACATGTTGTTGGCACCAGAATGAATAGAGTATTGAGATCGTCGCACCTTCTGGAGAACCTCCTCATGCTACTCCCCACTCGGCACACATTGTCTGGTACTGTGTCGCAATGATCCATCATCAGCAATAGTGAAGTCCTCTGACAATCCTATCCGAACCTGTGTCCTGATGCTCCTCAAAGTCTCATCATCATACTGTGTAGCCCTGATCCTGTCCATCAGCTCAGAATATATCTGTAATCCCTATATCTATATCTTGATACCAGGTACTAGAACTTTAATATCCAAGCTCTCAAGATCGGCCAATAAATGTTTGTCCATTGTCATGTACATAGCCACTAGATACCTGCTCAAGGCATCAGCGACTATGTTAGCTTTACCTGGATGGTACTGCAATGATATATCAAAGTCCTTCATCAACTCCAACTATCGCCGTTGTCTCATGTTCAGCTCTTTATGTGTAAATACGTACTTCAAATTCTAGTGGTTTGTGAAGATCTCCACACGCTCTTCGTACAAATAGTATTTTCGCAGCTTTAAAGCAAAGATGACCGCTGCCAACTCCAAATCATGGGTAGGGTAGTTATTTTTATCAGTACGTAATTGCTTAGAAGCATAGGCAATCACCTTTCCATTCTTCTATAAGACACAACCAAAATCCTTCCCTGAAGTATCACTATAAATAGTAAATCTACCTTAACCCGATGGCAATATCAATACTGGAGTTGTCATCAATCTCCTCTTCAGCTCATCAAAAGTGGCCTGACAATCTTCTATCCAGACAAACTCCATATCCTTCCTGGTCAGCCGAGTCATCGGCTCTGCAGTCGTGGAGAAGTCCTGTACAAATATCATGTAATAACCTGCCAGCCCCATAATGCTCCTGATCACTGCCACTGAACTCGGAGTAGTCCATGACTCCACTACTGAAATCTTCTTTGGGTCTACTGAGATCCCGTCTCCAGTCACCACATATCCAAGGAATTCAAACTTATCAAGGAAGAACTTATACTTTGAGAGCTTGTCATAAAGTTTCTCTTTTCTGAGAGTATCCAAAACTATCCTCAGGTGCTCCTCATGCTCATCTGGGGTCTTCGAATACACCAAAATATCATCAATGAATACCACCATAAACTTATGAAGGTACTGTTGGAACACCTTGTTCATTAGATTCATGAATACCACTGGGGCATTGTTCAACCCAAACAACACCACCATGAACTCAAACTAGCCATATCAAGTCTGAAAAGCCATCTTCGTAATGTCCTCCTTGTTTACTTTTATCTAGTGGTAGCCTGACCTTAAGTCTATCTTTGAAAATACTTTTGCTCCGCTCAACTGAACAAAGTGATCAACTATCCTCGGCAGCAAATATTTGTTCTTGAGAGTGAGGTTATTCAGATCCCTGTAGTAGATACACATGCATACCGACCCATCCTTCTTTGGCACAAATAATACCGAAGCACCCTACGGTGATGAACTAGACCTGATGAAGTCTTTATCCTGCTACTAATCTACCTGCTTCTTCAATTCCACCAATTCGTTGTTGTTGACTCTATAGATATGCTGAGATATCGGCTCTATGCCTGGCACCAAGTCTATAAAGAACTTCACATCTCGGTCTGGTGGTAACTCTGGCAACTCCTCCAAAAAAATATCTATAAATTCTGCTATCAACAGATGTGGTAACTCCTTCTCTTCCACCATGGGTCCACAGATGGCATCCTCGCTCTACTCCTCTTCTCCTTTGGCAATCTCATACTCTAGCTCTTTGGATGGTCTAAATATTACCCTTGCTTCACGATAATCTATACTAGCATAGTTCCTACTTAACCAATCCATCCCGAGTACTATGTCATAGCTCAAAAGTGGCATTAAGAGTAAGCATGCACTAAACTCCTGGCCTTCTAGTATAACTCTCTGATTCTTGTAAACATCACTGTCCAAGATAATGCCACCCCCAGTCATTATTACGCAAGTCCTAGCCAAAGGTTCAGCCTCTAAATGATGCTTAAGAGCAAAAAATACAGATACAAAACTATAAAAAGCACCAGAATAAAATAAAGAATATGCTGGAATATAATAAAGAAGAACTGAACCTGATATAACATCTTCTACTGGCTCGGTCTCCTCAACCGTGGCGAATACTCGTCCCTGCTGTGCACCTCTTTGCTGCTTGTACTGTACGAACCTGTGTTGTTGTGTCTGTAATGGAGGTCCTTCCTGCTGACGAGCAGGTGGCCTCACTTGTGCTCTCTGAACTGGGGCTACTCTCTGAGCTGCACGACGAGAAGATATGGGACAATCCTTCATCTGATGTCCTTCTTTACCATAATACAAGTAAACTCCCAACCTCATCCTACAAACCGCCCAGATATGGCATGTCTTCTTACAGAAGTGACAGGTAAAAATCTGTTGAACCTGTCTCTACTGTTGTAGCTGTGGCACCTACTGAATTGATGCCCAAACTGGATCCTGCAACTGCTGGAAAGTCCTTTGCTGCTAGAAATAGGGTCGCTTAGCTGGACTCGCACAACTGCTAGCTCCTCTGAATACGTCTCTGTCCCTCTTGGACTTGAGTTCCAAGTCATCTTTTGCCCTCTCGGCATCTATCAGCATATTCTCGATTATTGCAGTGCGATGACCCCTGCTAAGAGATTTGACCTCTCTGATCAATCCCTTTCGGAACTTCCTTGCTCTGGCAAGGGAGTTCTGCACCTCTACAAATCTGTCCAATTTACAGAACTATGTGCCGTACTCGTCCAATGTCATTATCCCCTGGACGAGGTCCTGGAACTGGCTCTCTAGGGCACTCAAAGCTACTTTCAAAAATAACTTCTTGTCACTACCACGTTCCGAAAATAGGGGTATTTTCGACTTTTTACAATATTTAATATTATTGTAGTTATAATTAATTAATTGCATGAATAGTATATATTTAAATTAAATAACTGTGTGATGTATACTTTTATATATTATATTATAGACAGTGTTCATTTGTGTTTGTGATGGTAGACTTGACCTAGAAGCCAGTAGATGAGCACCTGTCGGAATTATGGAATTTTGAGGTTAATTGTTTTATTTATAATTTAATTTTTGGAGATTTTCATTAATTACCGTATTTTATTAATTATTGCGCATTGCCTTTGCTTCGATATTTGGAGCAGTATCCTGACTTTTGTCTTCCAACAAATTTTACAATCTTGCCCTAGACATGCCCGCCTTCCATTCTGCTATTTTTGCAACTCATAATTTTGCTCCCTGTGCATTATTTCTGGCCGCACAAAAATCGTTGCGGACGTTATTTAATAAATCCCTATTTTTATCGTTGTGCGTTCCAATCAAAATTGGGGACAATCTTGACCTATTTTTCGTGCGGCCCAAATTAGGGAAATATTCTGTTCTGAGTCTTCTTCATTATTGGTATTGATGACCTGACCTAATTTTGGCTCCATGTACTCCTAATTAATTTTAGAACACAACTTGCATTTTATCTCTAATTAAATTTAGGATACTATTTAAACAAATTCTAAAATCCCAATTTAATTCCAGTGCCTTGTTATTTGAGCCCACACAAATCTTACAGCGCCCCTGACCCTACAAAACACCAGACACCGAATCGCCCACAAAATTTTTGTCATTTTATGTGTTTGTACAATTTTCCAAATTTAAGGGGCTAAGTTGCAATTATTCAATTGTAGGTGTCATCACCCCATTGTCCAAGGCCAAATGGAAAGGTTAATTATTTGTGGACCAAATTATATTTTTCCCCCACATGAAATTTCCTTCATGTTTAATCTGGACCACCCATTTAATTGGGTGCATCCTCACCATTAGATTCACAACCCTCTTCCCTATATAATGTCCTATCTACATCAAACCCTAATCCCTAGACAACCTAGGAAACACCGCCCTCCTCAAGCCTCCTTCCTCTCTCCTACGTATGTGAACTCTTTTTCTTCTTCTTCTTCTCCTTCTTTTTCTTTCACTTTTTTTTGAAATCAAATTCAAATAGTAAAAGGGGGGAATACTGTTCATTCCCCCCATCACCATTGAACATTTTCCGGTCGGCCAGCTTCCCTTCTCCAGCGGCCATCCCGACTTCCTGTGCACCCAGGCCGACAACTCCCCCCGACGGCCATCAATTCCGGCGGCCCTCTGAACCCGCTGACTGCACCCAGCCCGCTGCTCCTCTGTTAACTCCGGCGGCAACCCATCTTAACTCCTCCCCCATTCCTCCCTGCTCGGTCCGGCTGCTCCTCCCCTCGCCGCTGCTCGTGCTCCTCCCTCCATCACCAACTATCACCACCACCATTCCTCAAAACCACCACCATCATCCACCATTACTCCCCGCCGGCCGATATCCCTCCGTCGCGTGCTGGAGCAGATGACGCAGATCCGTTGCGGCGGCCACCGTGCTCTGGAAGTCCCTCACATCCGTGCTGTCCTCAGCCAATCACGAGGTCCGGTCCGGCTTCGAGCTTCGCGTGGCTGCCCTGCTTGCTGACATATCCGCAGCCAGCGTGCCAAGAACTCTGCTCCGGCGGCCGCTGTTCTGCTCCGGTCGGCCAACTTCCCATCTCCTCTGCGGCTCCTCCCTCAGCCGGCGCTGCTGCTGCTCCGACCGCTACCGCTGCACTGCTGTACACCACCACCACCGCCGGCATCTGCATCCCCTCCGGCCACAGTCCCCCTCCGGCGAGACTCCGGCCAACCCCCTTCACTGTGAGTTTCCTTCTTCCTCTCCCTCCTTCTTTGTATATATATATATATAATTTGCATATACGTATATACGTATACGTGTGTATACGTGTATATATGTATGTATGTACGTGTGTATCGTATAATTCTTCCTATAAATATATATATGTTAATGTATGTCTCTAACATATTTTTATATATATATGTATATATATATATATATATATATATATATATATATATATATCTTGCGTATTCTCTATTTTATATATACGTATTAAATGTATATATATATTAATTTATCTGTATATATAAATATATATGTGTTAATGTATGTAATGGTATAGATACAAATATGTATTTTTAGTACATGTATAAACATATTTTTGGTATGTAAATATATATGGTATGTATATAAAACTGTAATGATATATATGTATGTACTTGTAAAACATATTTTTGGTATATATAAATACGTGTGCTGCTATGTGTATTAAATATGTATTATTTTGGTATAAGTATAAAAGTGTATCTTGGTATATGTATTATCGTGGTATGTATAAATATGTAGTATATACAATTATAATTTAGTATGTATATATTTAGTATATATATATATTCTTTTGTATATATATATAAAACTTTGGTAGTTGTACATATAAATGTATATGTGTTATGAATATTTTTACCTATGTATATATAATACATATTCTAATATGAGTATACACTTATACATATTTTGTATAGAATTTGGTGTAACCCTATATATATGTATTATATTTGATTATTAATAATACTATGTTTAATTAGTGAATGTACTAGATGACCCTAGTTGACTAGTGCCCTGCCTGGCATGGCCCTGAGGCCAGTGTTAATAGACTGTGTGTTAGCGTTGCACCTGATACAAGTGTTATTGTGATGTGTTTATAGGACTGTTGTTTCACCCAGGGGATACTCTGGAACAGGACATCCATAATTACCAGCTAAGGACCCGAGGCAAGTACATTCTCCGATAATTTCCAATTTCTTGATAATTTCTATAAATTCAATAATCTTGAAATATTACAACTGAATCTTTGACACTGTACTACACGGACTAGTATAGCTTGGATCTGCAGTCATGAGATGTTATCTTGATTATCGTATTGATATTGTACACGACATATATATTAGACATCGTACATGATAGACTTGACTTGCTCGTGTATCGTGACGTGTCATGGTTGGATCCACAGTACTAGTTGGGGGCAGGGAAGTAGTTAGTAAGAAATGTGATCATAACCTCTTATTGTAGTATAGAAAATTGTAAGTGTTAATCATGCTCTTCACCCATGATTAGCCAGGCCCTGTAGCTATCGTACATGTTCCCAAGCCGATCACATTTTAAAACTACTATTTCAAACACTTAAAATATATTATAGTTTTCCTATTTTTAATCATATACTACATCACCCGTATATGATACTGTTCCTTGTTCTTTTCATTTTCATACATGCACTTTGCCTATTACCTGTCTCTTTATATTGCCTGTCTCTCTTGATTGCCATTGCATTTATTTCACTGTCTTCTCAGTAGCTAGCATGACATGTTTATCGTATTATAGACCTTATTAATTAAATGGAACTGTTATTTGAGATTTGTACTTTGCTCCTTCCTGACTGGAAATATTTTTCCAGACTATGCCTTAGAGGACCGCTGTCCGATACTTTATGGACCATATGGTGAGTAGCTGCAGACTTGGTAGTCTAGTTGTGATTCCGGAAAGTCTAGCCGGAAATTTCTATTTTTAGTTAGTTCTTTAAGTAGACTATTTGGTACCGGATTTGTCTCCGGCATTTTGATGATTCTTGGATATTGTTGAGTTAGAATATTACTTGTGGACTTGTGTTGTGTTCAATTTTAATTTCTGTTTTGAAACCTTATCGTGCTGTAATCCTGTGATTGAGTATGTGCTCGTTTATTTGTGTCATCCATGCCTCCTTATGGAGATTGGATGTTGTGTGACATTAGCTAGATAGTATCAAGACCTTGACAGCATTCTACCGCCGATGCTGCGGCGTAGGCTGGACGTACCCACGCACTCGTGCCCCTAAACCGGGTGCGGGTCGTGACACGTTTTTAGTGGTGGCCTATGCAGGTCAGACTTCGCGAGTTGTGCGATGTCGTAGTAGTGTGGCATCTTGTTACACTATTGCGTGCCTGCGATAGGATCTAGGACATAGGATACTAGGACGAGAGCGAATACTCAATCACAATTCCTTGAGAGATTCCTGGGATGACCCCTGAGAATCTTGTTAAAATTCCAATTTAAATCATTCCCTTGTTCCGTCCATTCTCACTTATTGATGTTGAATTTGATTGTTGTTAATTAGGATTTTGGGTTTTATTATAGGGTTGATTTCATATCAAGATGAATTTACAGACTGATTTATGGTATTATTTGATAACACACGTCGATGAGGACAGTGAGAAAGATAACACTAGGGCTACTGGACTACTAGATATGGATTTAAATTCTAATTTGAAGATTAAAAACGAATTGCATTTTTGAATTTTGAGGAGTCGAGATATTATTAAAATTTTATTTTTGAGGAATCCAGATTCAATTTGATGAACCTAGACAAGCTATAAGGATTTTGGAATTGATAAAATTTTTACTTCAGTATTTAGATAATTGGTCTTGAGGAAAGTGTATTCATTTACTTTAAAAATTTATTCGAGGTATTATTTTCAGGAATTTCATTTTAGGATAAGATCTTATAGTGGAAAAGATATATTAGCATATAGCAGATGAGATGCATGTGTAAGGATCGGTTGGCTTGAGCATGATAGTGATTTCACTGCAAACTGACTTGGGTTTTCATCTAGGGTTGTATTAGAGAGAGTGCAGTACTTAGTGTAGTGTGTGGGATTTGATATGCACTTGAGTGATAGGAATAACTAGTATCAGCGATTGCAGTAGGTAAGGAAGCTAGCAGTGAGTGTGCTTGTGGTATAACTGTGGTACTTAGAGGGATAGAGGTATCAACCTTGGATGTATCTTTGACCTGTGTAATCACAACTAGGGTTTATTTCCAATCTTTATCTTGAATGTTGCTTCTTTAGAACTGTACTGTCCTTCCTTGATGATATCGCATTTTACCTTAATTGATTCTTTGGACCTCTTCAGGATGTCGCCGCAGACACGATCTATGAGAGCGGGAACATCAGCTTTAGAGGGGTCTGCCACCTCTCCACCTGATGGACAGACAACCGTAGTTCCTCCTACATCTCCGATGCACGTAGGTGATCGTCCTCCCCCACCTGTTCAGAATATTGCTGCAGCTGCGACGGACAACCTTCCTCCTACTCTGACTCCGATTCCTGGAGGTTTGCCCATTGACGGGACGCAGATGTTTACCTTGATCCAGGGTATGGTAGATGCCCAGAGAGTGACGGCAGACGCTCAGCGAGTTCAAGCTGAGGCTCAGAGGGTGCAAGCAGAAGCGTACCAGGCACAAACCGAGCTGATGAGAGAAAACATGAAGAATGCTCATCAAGTGACTCTCCAAGCTTTGGAGAGAGTAGCACAGTACCAACAGTTTCCTGGCCAGCAGCAGAGATCAGGCACTATAGTGGATTTCAAAAGGATGATGCCCCGAGAGTTCAAAGGCACCGAAGGGATACTCTACGCTGACGACTGGCTAGAGGATATAGAAAGGAGCCTGCGATTGACCCAGATTCCGAAGAACTTGCAGATAGAAGCCGCTGGCAGTCAGATGTTCGATATCGCACTTACATGGTATCGCACGGAGCCGAGAATTACTGCACAAGGACTTACTTGGGAGACCTTCAAGGAGCTCTTCAAGGAGAAGTTCTTTCCCGACGTGGCATAGGGAACCTTGGAAAGTCAGTTTCATGACTTAGTTCAAGGAAACATGCCGGTCGACGAGTACGCTGCAGAATTCTGTAGATTGAGCCGTTTTGCATCATCCATGATTCGAGACCCAGGAGATCGAGCCCGGAAATTTAGAAAGGGGCTGACGAGAGAGATTAGGTCGCGCACTTCTGGTCGTCGTACCGCTACCTATGAGGCTATCCTGATGGACGCTCAGATTGCAGAAGAGGATCTGGATCTCAGGCCAAAGAGGAGTCACAATACTTTTGGAGATACGAATGATAGCGCAGGACCGGCCAAGCATCCCCGTATTCAGCACCAACAGCAGTACCAAGTACCATTTCATAATCAGCAACAACCATGGACATTTCAGCATCTACCGCAGTACCTAGCACCAGTTCCTATCCAGCAACAACCATAGGCGTATCAGTATCAACAACAGTACCAGGCACCAGTCCGTGTTCAGCAGAATCAACAACAGCCTCCAAGAGAGACACAACAGACTTGTTATTTCTGTAAGAAGCCAGGTCACCTTTGGGAGAGCTGTAGAACGAGGCTAGGACTTTGTTTGCACTGCGGCGCTGCGGGACATCGAGTAAGGGATTGTCTTCTAGCCCCTAATCTTTCCGGCCAGCGCGCAGCTTCAGATTATAGAGATCCAGTTAGGCTACCTGTGGAATCGTATATTGCTCAGCACCCGCGAAGAGAACCACCCCAGCAGGGCAGGGCAATTGCGACGACGGTCGAGGAGACCGATACTACAGGTAATGTGTTAGCAGGTTATGTTCTTTCCTTCCTTTTGTTCCTATCTATTTGATTGATTGACTGATACCTTAGTACCGTAGCTTGTATGCATGGTTTTCTTGTTATAATGTAGTTAGTAGCACACCCTGATTTAGAGACTGCAATACCATGACAAAGATACTATGACCGTACATATCCCCTTAGGTTACATGTTGTATGATTGTAGGAAGATTTTTTTTAGACCATGATTATCGGGGTTTAATCATGACGAAGATTCACGAAGGGGTTATGACTTGACAAGAGAGGAAAGATGATTAAATTCAAGGATAACCATTGATTAAGGGTTAAGAAATTAACATGGCATAATTGGTGGTTTATTAATTCCATGAAGATTATGATATGATTAAATTGGTTATAAAATTTGAGGAAAATTAAGGAGATTGTCATTAAATTATTGGATTGCAAGTTATGAGCTTTAAGATGTTATATTTGGATGTTGCAGTTGGAAACCCTTAAGTATCGCATTATTAAGTATTTGAGGAAAGAGGAAATCGAGGAATAAAATTTTGATAGACTAATGTTTAAATTCAAACTTTGTGGGATTTGATTTACATTTCCTATATGTGCATTGATTAAAAATCAAATTTGAGGAGTGGATATTAAATTCCGGGTATTGAATTATTAACTCAAAACTTTCAAGGAAATTTTAATAAAAAGGGACTTTGATTCTATTTCGAGGATTTTTCAGGAATACAAATAATTCAGAATTTTTAAATTTGTGAGAGGACATTGTGGATTATTAACTAATTTCATGTATGATGAACTTAAACTTTGAGGAAATAATAATGTGTATGATTAAACACTAATATGAGGATTTTAAATTTCGAGGACGAAATTCTTTTAAGGTGGGTAGACTTGTCACTACCACGTTCCGAAAACAGGGGTATTTTCGACTTTTTACAATATTTAATATTATTGTAGTTATAATTAATTAATTGCATGAATAGTATATATTTAAATTAAATAACTGTGTGATGTGTACTTTTATATATTATATTATAGACAGTGTTCATTTGTGTTTGTGATGGTAGACTTGACCTAGAAGCCAGTAGATGAGCACCTGTCGGAATTATAGAATTTTGAGGTTAATTGTTTTATTTATAATTTAATTTTTGGAGATTTTCATTAATTACCGTATTTTATTAATTATTGCGCATTGCCTTTGCTTCGATATTTGGAGCAGTATCCTGACTTTTGTCTTCCAACAAATTTTACAATCTTGCCCTAGACATGCCCGCCTTCCATTCTGCTATTTTTGCAACTCATAATTTTGCTCCCTGTGCATTATTTCTGGCCGCACAAAAATTATCGCGGACGTTATTTAATAAATCCCTATTTTTATCGTTGTGCGTTCCAATCGAAATTGGGGACAATCTTGAGCTATTTTTCATGCGGCCCAAATTAGGGAAATATTCTGTTCTGAGTCTTCTTCATTATTGGTATTGATGACCTGACCTGATTTTGGCTCCATGTACTCCTAATTAATTTTAGAACACAACTTGCATTTTATCTCTAATTAAATTGAGGATACTATTTAAACAAATTCTAAAATCCCAATTTAATTCCAGTGCCCTGTTATTTGAGCCCACACAAATCTTACAGCGCCCCTGACCCTACAAAACACCGGACACCGAATCGTCCGCAAAATTTTCATCATTTTATGTGTTTGTGCAATTTCCCGAATTTAAGGGGCTAAGTTGCAATTATTCAATTGTAGGTGTCATCACCCCATTGTCCAAGACCAAATGGAAAGGTTAATTATTTGTGGACCAAATTGCATTATTCTCCCACATAAAATTTCCTTCATGTTTAATCTGGACCACCCATTTAATTGGGTGCATCCTCACCATTAGATTCACAACCCTCTTCCCTATATAATGTCCTATCTACATCAAACCCTAATCCCTAGACAACCTAGGAAACACCGCCCTCCTCAAGCCTCCTCCCTCTCTCCTACGTATGTGAACTCTTTTTCTTCTTCTTCTTCTCCTTCTTCTTCTTTTACTTTTTTTTGAAATCAAATTCAAATAGTAAAAGGAGGGAATACTGTTCATTCCCCCCATCACCATTGAACATTTTCCGGTCGGCCAGCTTCCCTTCTCCAGCGGCCATCCCGACTTCCTGTGCACCCAGGCCGACAACTCCCCCCGACGGCCATCAATTCTGGCGGCCCTCTGAACCCGCTGACTGCACCCAGCCCGCTGCTCCTCTGTTAACTCCGGCGGCAACCCATCTTAACTCCTCCCCCATTCCTCCCTGCTCGGTCCGGCTGCTCCTCCCCTCGTCGCTGCTCGTGCTCCTCCCTCCATCACCAACTATCACCACCACCAATCATCAAAACCACCACCATCATCCACAATTACTCCCCGCCGGCCGATATCCCTCCGCCGCGTGCTGGAGCGGATGACGTAGATCCGTTGCGGCGGCCACCGTGCTCTGGAAGTCCCTCACATACGTGCTGTCCTCAGCCAATCACGAGGTCCGGTCCGGCTTCGAGCTTCGCGTGGCTGCCCTGCTTGCTGACATATCCGCAGCCAGCGTGCCAAGAACTCTGCTCCGGCGGCCGCTGTTCTGCTCCGGTCGGCCAACTTCCCATCTCCTCTGCGGCTCCTCCCTCAGTCGGCGCTGCTGCTGCTCCGACCACTGCCGCTGCACTGCTGTACACCACCACCACCGCCGGCATCTGCATCCCCTCCGGCCACAGTCCCCCTCCGGCGAGACTCCGGCCAACCCCCTTCATTGTGAGTTTCCTTCTTCCTCTCCCTCCTTCTTTGTATATATATATATATATATTTTTTGCATATACGTATATACGTATACGTGTGTATACGTGTATATATGTATGTATGTATGTGTGTATCGTATAATTCTTCCTATAAATATATATATGTTAATGTATGTCTCTAACATATTTTTATATATATATGTATATATATATATATATATATATATCTTGCGTATTCTCTATTTTATATATACGTATTAAATGTATATATATATTAATTTATCTGTATATATAAATATATATGTGTTAATGTATGTAATGGTATAGATACAAATATGTATTTTTAGTACATGTATAAACATATTTTTGGTATGTAAATATATATGGTATGTATATAAAACTGTAATGATATATATGTATGTACTTGTAAAACATATTTTTGGTATATATAAATACGTGTGCTGCTATGTGTATTAAATATGTATTATTTTGGTATAAGTATAAAAGTGTATCTTGGTATATGTATTATCGTGGTATGTATAAATATGTAGTATATACAATTGTAATTTAGTATGTATATATTTAGTATATATATATATATATTCTTTTGTATATATATATAAAACTTTGGTAGTTGTACATATAAATGTATATGTGTTATGAATATTTTTACCTATGTATATATAATACATATTCTAATATGAGAATACACTTATACATATTTTGTATAGAATTTGGTATAACCCTATATATATGTATTATATTTGATTATTAATAATACTACGTTTAATTAGTGAATGTACTAGATGACCCTAGTTGACTAGTGCCCTGCCTGGCATGGCCCTGAGGCCAGTGTTAATAGACTGTGTGTTAGCGTAGCACCTGATACAAGTGTTATTGTGATGTGTTTATAGGACTGTTGTTTCACCCAGGGGATACTCTGGAACAGGACATCCATAATTACTAGCTAAGGACCCGAGGCAAGTACATTCTCCGATAATTTCCAATTTCTTGATAATTTCTATAAATTCAATAATCTTGAAATGTTACAACTGAATCTTTGACACTGTACTACACGGACTAGTATAGCTTGGATCTGCAGTCATAAGATGTTATCTTGATTATCGTATTGACATTGTACACGACATGTATATTAGACATCGTACATGATAGACTTGACTTGCTCGTGTATCGTGACGTGTCATGGTTGGATCCACAGTACTAGTTGGGGGCGGGGAAGTAGTTAGTAAGAAATGTGATCATAACCTCTTATTGTAGTATAGAAAATTGTAAGTGTTAATCATGCTCTTCACCCATGATTAGCCAGGCCCTGTAGCTATCGTACATGTTCCCAAGCCGATCACATTTTGAAACTACTATTTCAAAAACTTAGAATATATTACAGTTTTCCTATTTTTAATCATATACTACATCACCCGTATATGATACTGTTCCTTGTTCTTTTCATTTTCATACATGCACTTTGCCTATTACCTGTCTCTTTACATTGCCTGTCTCTCTTGATTGCCATTGCATTTATTTTACTGTCTTCTCCGTAGCTAGCATGACATGTTTATTGTATTTTAGACCTTATCAATTAAATGGAACTGTTATTTGAGATTTGTACTTTGCTCCTTCCTGACTGGAAACATTTTTCCAGACTATGCCTTAGAGGACCGCTGTCCGACAATTTATGGACCATATGGTGAGTAGCTGCAGACTTGGTAGTCTAGTTGTGATTCTGGAAAGTCTAGCCGGAAATTTCTATTTTTAGTTAGTTCTTTAAGTAGACTATTTGGTACCGGATTTGTCTCCGGCATTTTGATGATTCTTGGATATTGTTGAGTTAGAATATTACTTGTGGACTTGTGTTGTGTTCAATTTTAATTTCTGTTTCGAAACCTTATCGTGCTGTAATCCTGTGATTGAGTATGTGCTCGTTTATTTGTGTCATCCGTGCCTCCTTATGGAGATTGGATGTTGTGTGACATTAGCTAGATAGTATCAAGACCTTGACAGCGTTCTACCGCCGATGCTGCGGCGTAGGCTGGACGTACCCACGCACTCGTGCCCCTAAACCGGGTGCGGGTCGTGACACTTCTCCTTCAAAAGAACCTTAAAAGCTCTACAAGTCAATCCTGGCGCCGCTATCCTTGGGTCCGTACGGAACCATATTAGGACAATGTCAAACATCCGACTTCCCGTTACCTCCACATGTAGACTCCCCGGAATCTGCACCAGTCGTAGGTTTCTTTCTATGTCCTCGATCCAATCATCAGCGTACAAGATCCTCTCTGTTCCCTTGAAGTCCTTGGGCCCCATTCTCTTGAAATTAATAATGGTACCTGACCTCGGCTGATGCGGGGCGGGATGAGGTGGTACATTCTACGACTGAACAAGTGCTACCTTCTCCAGAGCTGCTAGCTCTAACTGGTGGGCACTTTCGCTGCCCTGATGTAGAATATATGTCTGCCTCTATTGTGCTACCATAATCTCCTAGAAAATGGCAAATATATGTGTCCCGTCTGCTGGCATGGGTGGTAGGGGTGGAAGGTCCTCCATAACTGCTGGAACAGCCTTCGAAACTGGTGGTAGAGCACCCCCAAAAGCTGTAGAAGCCCCCACCTGTATCGGTGAGGCAACCCTCTGAGATGGAGAAAGCGGAGAAGTAACTGCCCTCCTCGGAGAGGGTGAGGTAACTGACCTTGATGAAACTGCGTCAGAGCGCTGGGATCGAGTCTTCGACAGCATCCTGAAGACAGATTCAAAACAAAGGGATCAATATTACGCAAGATACGATAGCATCAAGGAATGACAGTAATATTTCAAAGAAAGCAATTATTTAGAATGGTAAAGATAATAAATTCAATAGATTGGAAATGTTCCTAGTTGTGATTGAGTATCCTTTAATCCTATATCCTATAACAAGCTTATAGTAATACTCTAGTTCTGAGTACTACTACCTTGACCTGCATGGGCCACCAAAAAAATATGTCATGACCCGCACCCGGTGTAAGGGTACGAGAACATGGGTACGTCCAGCCTACGCCACAGCACCAACGGTAGAACACTGTCTAGGTCAACAATACTATCTAAACATCTCACATAATATATATGCACCTGTCAAGATATCTCAACTCCAAATGGAGGACAAAATAATAATCAATACTCAATCACAATAAAACTAGAGGAAGATGTAGCACGATATAGAAGAAATAGAATCACAAGTCACAATATAACTCATAACCAAGTCTAATAGACTAGCATAATAGTCTCAAATATAATACATGTCAAAATGTCTAAACTGAGACATAACCAATACAATAATCTAAACATCTGCAACTAGCTGATCATCCTCCGGTATCAGCTCCTCCTGAGCCACCGTCTCTAACTCTACACCCACTACGTCCTGAGGTCCATAGTGTGTAGAATACCAGTCGTCTAAATCATCTGAAAGATATATCCAGTCAGGATTGGAGAAAAGCACACCTCTAACAACAGTTCCAAATAAATGATAAAGACTATGTAACAGTAAAAAGAGAGAATATACAAGATAAATAGGGCATGAACAGAAAATATACAGAATATGGAATGTTGTAAATAGTAGAAGAGAGATGAGCATCATATACAAGAGTCAAAAAATATAACTAACTAAGTGAGTGAGTACTAGGTTCGACATGTGATTGGCTTAGAAACTTGTACAGAATCATGGCCTGGCTAATCATATTTGAGGTGTATGATTAATATTAATGTCACGACCCGCACCCGATTTAGGGGCACGAGAGCGTGGGTACGTCCAGCCTACGCCGCAGCATCGGCGGTAGAACGCTGTCTAGGTCAAGTACAATCTAAATAATCTCACACTAGTATCCAACTCCATAAGGAGACACAGATAACACTATAAAATAAACAACATACTCAATCACAACTACAGCATGATAAGAATTTGAAGAAATAAAAGAATACAACACAAGTCTACTGACAAAATAATCATACCTGAAATCAGTAACAACCAATCCCCAAGTGTCAGAAACAAGTCCACTAAGGTCACAGTCTGGAAAAATATTTTCCAGTCAGGAAGGAGCAAAGTACATCTCTAAATAGCAGTTCTATATAAATGACATAAAATATGTAGCAGTTCTAGATGGAAACATACCAGATGCATGTATAGGTACGAGAAATGTACAATGAGAGAAATACTGGAAATACTGTAAGTAAATGCAGGAAAAGAACAATATGTCACTGAGCAAGAATCCTATGACTAAGTGTGTGAGTACTAGCTTTAATATGTGATCGGCTTGGGAACTTGATCAGGCTGGTTACATGTGATTAGCTATGGTTCATATAAAGTCAGGCTAACCGTTGGTTAGCTATGATGCATATAGAGATCAGGCTAATCACACGTAACAGCTATGGAGCATGTAAATGGTCAGGCCGCACCCGACGTGAGATGTGGGGTGAGCTATGGTGCATATAAAGTTGGGTATGATCACATATCTACACTAAAGTACTCCCCAAACCCCCCCCCCCCCCCCCGACTGGTATAGTAGATCCAATCATGGTACGCTATGGCACGGGATTCCCTAGGGAGGTAGCAAATCTCCCCGGGTCTCAGTGTCTGTACATGCACAAGATATCAAGGAAACAAGTCTTGTACAAGCTACACCATGAATAAGGAATAACATCTCATGACGAGATCCGTGTATACCAATCCGTGTAACTAGCGTATCAAGAGCATGGATATTTGCACTAGATACAGTGAACATAGGAGATATCATAAATTAGAAACTAATCAGAGAATGTACTCGCCTTGGGTCCTTAGCTGGTAAAACCAATGTCCTGTCCCAGAGTATCGTCTGGAGGAACCAACAGTCCTAAAAATATATCAAATACAACATTTGCATCAGGTGCTACACTAACACAGTCTAAAAATACTGAGTTCGGGACTTCTCTAGGTATGCTACTGGTCACCTAGGATCACCTAGTAGGTTTACCAATTAACCATATTATAATTTCCATCAACTACAATAGTAGATATATGTAAATATATATACTTTAAAATAAATAATACTTGTATACATACTAAAAAGAATTTAACCTAATATATGTATATATCTAAAATATATACCAATATAAATTACTAGCTATAGTTGTATATTTACTAAAATACGTACATTTATATATTAACATATATCAAAATACGTTCATATCATATGGGTGCAAAGTACATTTTTAGAATATACATATATATATATATTGTCACCATCATTCTTAAACACACTAATATTAATTTACCAAATTAAATTTATACTAGCATATACTTACAATACATATATATATACACCAAATTGAATACACATACAATATATATACCAATTAAACATATATCGTATATATATATATATATATATATATACTAGTTGAACCATATGTATACTCATATACATATGCAAAAATACTGTCTAAAATATACATATATTTTGTCAACATCATTATTAGAATATACTAATATTAAATTACCAATTCAAATTTATACTATATATATATATATATATATATATATACAGATGCCAAATCAATTACATATACTAGAATACGTATTTACATATATAAATTATTTCGAAATTATTTGAACAATAATTGTTAAACTTCTCTTTCAACCATAATTACAATTAAAAGTTTATTTATAAAATCTAGAATTTATGTAAAAGCCAGTATACAATTATATCTATAGTAAAATATATATATCAGCCCAAATAAACAAATTTTAAACTAAGCTTAATGTTGAAACCATTACTTAATTAATATTACAACCCAAACTTATTATATATTTATAAAATCAAAAATCCTTATATATATAATACATAACTAATTATATGCAATTAACAACTAATTATATGAAATTAATAACTAATTATGTGAAAATACTAAACAAATAAATAAATAATTACTAACTGATTAATAATTAATAAATGATTACTAAATTAACTAAACTAATTTTATGAATTAATTAGACTAATTATGAATTAATTAAACTAATTATATTTTAACTAATACAGTTTCTAAACTATACTCGGTGAATTGAAAGAAAGAGGAAAGAGGGAAAAAGAAATCGGGCTCACAAGGGTTTCCTCCGTCGACGCGGGGGTCTCGCCGGGGTCTGGTCGGCAGGGCGTCGGCGGATCTGTGGTGGCGGCTCGACTCAACGGTAGAAACTCGACGGGTCTGCGGCGGCGGCGGCGGATCTCCGAGCTCGACGCGGCGGTCGACGTTCTTCTCGGCGGCCACCGGCGGATCTGGCTCGAGGAGGCGGCGGCTTCGAGGCGGCGGCGCTCGGTTCGAGGAGGCGCAGCGGTCGAGAGCTCAACCCGAGGTGACGACACCGGCAGATCTGCTACGACGGGAAGGAGTTTCGACGGTGGCGGATGAAACTCCTCCGCCGTGGTCGCGCCCGGCCACGCAGTGGTCGGCTCCCCTGTCTTCGAGGCTGAAACTGGGAGGAGTGCTCGTAGGCTCCGACAATCAAATCGGCGGCTAGGTGAGGTCAGATCTAGGGTTAGGGTTTGGACTGGTCTGTGAATCGTGTCGGAGTCGTGTCCGTGGCTGGACACGGGGATGGGTGTACTGGTATTGGGGTGGACGTGTCCGGGTGTGTCGGACACGAAAAAATGATGTACTGTGGTGGAGGTGGATGTGTCCGGGTGTGTCGGACACGAAAAAATGATTGTAATATTGTAACCGGACACAGGAAATGAATGGGTACGGTGGGACACCCGGGGTCGGACCCGAGGCCAACACGGCTGACACGGTGATGCTGGACACACGGACACGAGCACACAAAATGGCGGTGGCTTGTTGGCTTGTGGGAATTGTGAGGGCTAGCTAGGGTTTCTCGGGAATGGTGTGAGAGACTTTAAATAGGAAGAGAGGTGTGGGATAAAGGGTGCGGATTGGCCCAATAATGAATGGCCCAGATATATATATAAATGGGTTTTTCATGTGGGAAAAATGAGGGTGTAAATGGAAGATGGTAACCTTATAAATTAATAGAAAATATTATAATTTAAGAAAATATTTATAAGGGCTTCCAAGGCTACTGATTAATTTGCTACTAATTAATCTCATATTTCAAAATCTTAGAAAATATGTAATTTATTTATTTACTATTTCCAAAATGGATATGAAAATTTATTATGAAGAAAACAACTAGTCCTTTAATTAATTTTATCAAATAAATAATTTTATGATTTCAAGCCAACAATATTCGAAACTAGAGCATTATATATATATATATATCATTATTTATCTATTTAATTAATTTATAAGAAAGCGACATTTAGGAAAAATAATTTTTATAAAAGATTTTAAATCACCTTCTAAAAATCAAACATTGTTCAAAAATCAAATACAAGAATTCAAGGAGAAAGGTATTTTATAAACTTGGTATTTAAAATAAATTAAAAATCTAATTATTTCGGAAATTGGAAATCGGAGGTTACAAGTCTATCCACCTTAGAAAAATTTCGTCCTCGAAATTTAAGATCCTCAATAATTGCCTTTACTCATCATATTATTTCTATCAAAATTAAATTTCAACCCAATAATCATGAAGTAATTCCATGTTGTTATCTCACAACCTTCAAGATTCCATATCATCATATTCCGGAAAATCTTCAAGTTTTAAAATCAAATTCAAATTTTTTTTTTTTCATAATCTCCTTCAAAATTTAAGTTCGTATCTAATTACTCAAGGATTTTAATATCCAATCCTCCAATTGAATTCCAATCAATGTATATTTATAACATTTAAAAATCTGTATCCCAAATTTAAATTTTAAACACTAATCCATCATTCATCTTACTCCTCTATCCCAAATTCAATTGATGCTTATTCAAATATAATCCTCCTCCCGAGAATTGGATTCGACACTATTCCGTTAACGATTTTATTTCCTGATTTTTTTTTCCTCAAATACTCAACGATGCGATACTTGCAGAATCTTCAATGCAACATTCATAAAATATAAAATTTCTATCTTGCAATCAATAGGTAAAATGATAATCTCTCAAATTTTAATAATCAAATTAATCATATCAAGACCTCCTTAAAATTAATAAATCCTCAAATTTTGTCCTGTGAATTTCTTAACTCTCCATTTATGTTAATGTTTATTCTCAAATTTCCATCATACCTCGATTTTCGCAAAATCAATGATCCATCTACTCTGTTATAACAATCCCCTAAATTCTTTATTTAAATTAATGCTCATCCATAATTTAATCATCTTGTCCCTTTTTGTCGGTCATAACCTTATCACAGATCTTTTGCTATGGTCAAAATCCTAATGATCATGGTTTAAGAAAATTCCACCTATAGCCATGCAATTTAAGAAAATATATAAGTCATGTATCTTTTGTCATGGTATTTCAGTCTCTGTTAAGGTGTACTACTAGTTATATTTTAACAAGAAAATCATGAATACGAACTACAGTATTAGGAAAAACAATCAGTCGAAAGATGGAAGAAGGAATCATTAGGAGGGAAAGAAAGAACCTGCTAACATATTTCTTGCGGTATCTGCTATCTCTAACAAACACTTAACTCTAGCACATTCACTAACTAATTCCTATTCCTATACACTGATATCCCTATCAACTAACCTTTAGTTCACAACATCCATGATTACATCCGCATTGCATACACCTGCTTATTAGTACTTAAATCTGATACCAAGATTCTCTAATATAACCATGGTTTAATAATGCATCTAAGTTTGATACCTCTACCTCTTTAGTACCACATTCTCTGTCAGTTCTCATTCCTACTACAATTGTCCATACTACTCCATACTACTTGTTCTCATCACTCCAGTGCACACCAAGTGTAACACCATACTAAGTACTGCTCTCCCCAATACAACTCTAGGTGGACACCCAAGTCAGTCTGCGGTGCTATCTCCATCATGCTCAAGTCAACAGATCCTGACACATGTATATCATCTACTCATATATTAATATTCATATCTCTCATCTACCATAAAATTAATCCTCAAAATAATCGTCAAGGTTTAACTTCTCGATCAACTTAAAATAAATTGTATATACTTTCTCATAATCAGATACTCAACATCGAAATAAAATTTAATCACTCCAAAAATCTTTGTAGCCTTAACCATGTTTATTGAATTCATATTTGAAATCCTCAAAAATTTAATGACGTAATCTCAACTCCTCAATTATTCTAAAAATAAAATTTTATTTCCACCTTTTAATTTATAACTCCACAAATGTACATATCAGTGCTCACGGTCTCTGATACTCAAGGTGCACTCAATGCATCTAGTGTCTATAACTGTGTACTAAAATTGTACTGCCTGAATCACTTGCACCATTATCTCCATTGATCAAAGTTATCATTACCTGTAATTTCTTTCATGATTTTCAATTTATGTCAACTGGTATATCATCTAATTATCATCATACAGAGTGCTTACTGTTATTAACGTCATCCTCGACTAATCCTCGATATATAATCATTAGCACTCTTGGTATTATATCACTAGCTTCATTAATGGATTATCTCATCAAGTCCTTAGAACTCATGATCACTTGTATCCTCTATAATACTCATGTTTCTTTACTCTCATGGGCATGTGTATGGTTCTTCATCCCGATTGATGTATAGGTATTTCCCTTTAACCTTTTATAGCCTGTTAAACTAATCCGTGATACGCTTCACCATTTTCATTACCAATTCTGATATGACACCTCATTATAACTCCTCATGTATATAAATTTCTTTACCTTTAACACGTCCGATATCAATCATCAGATTGGGCGTCATGCTCCATTAATCCTTAACACAATTCCTGGATACTTAATCGTTTACATAGATCACTCAATTACATAATCATGATTATCCAGGATGGGTAATTGGCTCTGATACTAACTCTGAGAACTATCACTGATACTCTATACTCTCCTTAACTCTCAATCTCTAATGACACTTATCCTAGAACCATTGGTACAAGGTACTATGCTAAGGGCTAACTCTAGATTAAAGCCTACTGCTCACATGTCCAACTAAGAAACACTTACAAACTCACAAGTCACACTCAGTCAACTAATACAAGACACAACCAAAATTGCAAGTCACTAATTATCATACTAACAAGGAATCCTCAAAGAAAATAAGATCAAAAGGAACTGGATCAAGGACGGAAAGTATCTTTACTGCTAGTAAAGAAAAGAAGCGATGGAACAGAGTCCTGGAATAACATGAATAGATAAGTCTTGAGATAATACTTTAAGAACCAATTTAAGATACAACCTGATAATCATACACGTCCGTCAGAAATCATGACACACAGAATCCTCGCCACGCCAGTAAGCATAGATGCGATAAACGACAGGTTCCGTAACTAAGGTATGCAACTCTATAATCATGTCATCTAGAATCCTCGCCACGCCAACCGGTATGGCTGCGAGAAACTCTAAATCCCATAACTAAAGTATGTACATCCAAGTTAGGTTCCTACGTTCTCGTCACGACAGCTAATATGGCTGCGATAAACTCTAGGTTCCATAACCAAAGTAGACGTTTTACCTTTCTCACTGTCCTCATCAATATATGTCATCAGATGATACCATAAATTCTAGTCCGTAAAGTTCATCTCAATTTGAAATCAACTCAACAACGATACCAAAAATTAAAGTTAATAACTGGTCAACAAGAATCAACTCAACAATGATACCAAGAATTTAATTTAATAACTGCTCAACAAGAATCAAGTTCTGTAACAACAAGCGAGAGCGGACGGAAACAAGAAAAAGATTTAAATTGAAAATTATAATAAGATTCTCAAGGGGTCGTCCCAGGAATCTCTCAAGAATTGTGATTGAGTATTCTCTCTCATCCTAGTATCCTATGTCCTAGATTCTATCGCAGGCACGCAATAGTATAACAAAGACACCACACTACTACGATATCGCACAACTTGCGAAGTCCGACCTGCATGGGCCACCACTAAAAACGTGTCACGACCCGCACCCGGTTTAGGGGCACGAGAGCGTGGGTACGTCCAGCCTACGCCGCAGCATCGGCGGTAGAACGCTGTCTAGGTCAAGTACAATCTAAATAATCTCACACTAGTATCCAACTCCATAAGGAGACACAGATAACACTATAAAATGAACAACATACTCAATCACAACTACAGCACGATAAGAATTTGAAGAAACAAAAGAATACAACACAAGTCTACTGACAAAATAATCATACCTGAAATCAGTAACAACCAATCCCCAAGTGTCAGAAACAAGTCCACTAAGGTCACAGTCTGGAAAAATATTTTCCAGTCAGGAAGGAGCAAAGTACATCTCTAAATAGCAGTTCTATATAAATGACATAAACTATGTAGCAGTTCTAGATGGAAACATACCAGATGCATGTATAGGTACGAGAAATGTACAATGAGAGAAATACTGGAAATACTGTAAGTAAATGCAGGAAAAGAACAATATGTCACTGAGCAAGAATCCTATGACTAAGTGTGTGAGTACTAGCTTTAATATGTGATCGGCTTGGGAACTTGATCAGGCTGGTTACATGTGATTAGCTATGGTTCATATAAAGTCAGGCTAACCGTTGGTTAGCTATGATGCATGTAGAGATCAGGCTAATCACACGTAACAGCTATGGAGCATGTAAATGGTCAGGCCGCACCCGACGTGAGATGTGGGGTGAGCTATGGTGCATATAAAGTTGGGTATGATCACATATCTACACTAAAGTACTCCCCAAATCCCCCCCCCCCCGACTGGTATAGTAGATCCAATCATGGTACGCTATGGCACGGGATTCCCTAGGGAGGTAGCAAATCTCCCCGGGTCTCAGTGTATGTACATGCACAAGATATCAAGGAAACAAGTCTTGTACAAGCTACACCATGAATAAGGAATAACATCTCATGACGAGATCCGTGTATACCAATCCGTGTAACCAGCGTGTCAAGAGCATGGATATTTGCACTAGATACAGTGAACATAGAAGATATCATAAATTAGAAACTAATCAGAGAATGTACTCGCCTTGGGTCCTTAGCTGGTAAAACCAATATCCTGTCCCAGAGTATCGTCTGGAGGAACCAACAGTCCTAAAAATATATCAAATACAACATTTGCATCAGGTGCTACACTAACACAGTCTAAAAACACTGAGTTCGGGACTTCTCTAGGTATGCTACTGGTCACCTAGGATCACCTAGTAGGTTTACCAATTAACCATATTATAATTTCCATCAACTACAATAGTAGATATATGTAAATATATATACTTTAAAATAAATAATACTTGTATACATACTAAAAAGAATTTAACCTAATATATGTATATATCTAAAATATATACCAATATAAATTACTAGCTATAGTTGTATATTTACTAAAATACGTACATTTATATATTAACATATATCAAAATACGTTCATATCATATGGGTGCAAAGTACATTTTTAGAATATACATATATATATATATTGTCACCATCATTCTTAAACACACTAATATTAATTTACCAAATTAAATTTATACTAGCATATACTTACAATACATATATATATACACCAAATTGAATACACATACAATATATATACCAATTAAACATATATCGTATATATATATATATATATATATATATATATACTAGTTGAACCATATGTATACTCATATACATATGCAAAAATACTGTTTAAAATATACATATATTTTGTCAACATCATTATTAGAATATACTAAAATTAAATTACCAATTCAAATTTATACTATATATATATATATACAGATGCCAAATCAATTACATATACTAGAATACGTATTTACATATATAAATTATTTCGAAATTATTTGAACAATAATTGTTAAACTTCTCTTTCAACCATAATTACAATTAAAAGTTTATTTATAAAATCTAGAATTTATGTAAAAGCCAGTATACAATTATATCTATAGTAAAATATATATATCAGCCCAAATAAACAAATTTTAAACTAAGCTTAATGTTGAAACCATTACTTAATTAATATTACAACCCAAACTTATTATATATTTATAAAATCAAAAATCCTTATATATATAATACATAACTAATTATATGCAATTAACAACTAATTATATGAAATTAATAACTAATTATGTGAAAATACTAAACAAATAAATAAATAATTACTAACTGATTAATAATTAATAAATGATTACTAAATTAACTAAACTAATTTTATGAATTAATTAGACTAATTATGAATTAATTAAACTAATTATATTTTAACTAATACAGTTTCTAAACTATACTCGGTGAATTGAAAGAAAGAGGAAAGAGGGAAAAAGAAATCGGGCTCACAAGGGTTTCCTCCGTCGACGCGGGGGTCTCGCCGGGGTCTGGTCGGCAGGGCGTCGGCGGATCTGTGGTGGCGGCTCGACTCAGCGGCAGAAACTCGACGGGTCTGCGGCGGCGGATCTCCGAGCTCGACGCGGCGGTCGACGTTCTTCTCGGCGGCTACCGGCGGATCTGGCTCGAGGAGGCGGCGGCTTCGAGGCGGCGGTGCTCGGTTCGAGGAGGCACAGCGGTCGAGAGCTCACCCCGAGGTGACGACACCGGCAGATCTGCTGCGGCGGGAAGGAGTTTCGACGGTGGCGGATGAAACTCCTCCGCCGTGGTCGCGCCCGGCCACGCGGTGGTCGCCTCCCCTGTCTTCGAGGCTGAAACTGGGAGGAGCGCTCGTCGGCTCCGGCAATCAAATCGGCGGCTAGGTGAGGTCAGATCTAGGGTTAGGGTTTGGACTGGTCTGTGAATCATGTCGGAGTCGTGTCCGTGGCTGGACACGGGGATGGGTGTACTGGTATTGGGGTGGACGTGTCCGGGTGTGTCGGACACGAAAAAATGATGTACTGTGGTGGAGGTGGATGTGTCCGGGTGTGTCGGACACGAAAAAATGATTGTAATTTTGTAACCGGACACAGGAAATGAATGGGTACGGTGGGACACCCGGGGTCGGACCCGAGGCCAACACGGCTGACACGGTGATGCTGGACACACGGACACGAGCACACAAAATGGCGGTGGCTTGTTGGCTTGTGGGAATTGTGAGGGCTAGCTAGGGTTTCTCGGGAATGGTGTGAGAGACTTTAAATAGGGAGAGAGGTGTGGGATAAAGGGTGCGGATTGGCCCAATAATGAATGGCCCAGATATATATATAAATGGGTTTTTCATGTGGGAAAAATGAGGGTGTAAATGGAAGATGGTAACCTTATAAATTAATAGAAAATATTATAATTTAAGAAAATATTTTTAAGGGCTTCCAAGGCTACTGATTAATTTGCTACTAATTAATCTCATATTTCAAAATCTTAGAAAATATGTAATTTATTTATTTACTATTTCCAAAATGGATATGAAAATTTATTATGAAGAAAACAACTAGTCCTTTAATTAATTTTATCAAATAAATAATTTTATGATTTCAAGCCAACAATATTCGAAACTAGAGCATTGTATATATATATCATTATTTATCTATTTAATTAATTTATAAGAAAGCGACATTTAGGAAAAATGATTTTTATAAAAGATTTTAAATCACCTTCTAAAAATCAAACATTGTTCAAAAATCAAATACAAGAATTCAAGGAGAAAGGTATTTTATAAACTTGGTATTTAAAATAAATTAAAAATCTAATTATTTCGGAAATTGGAAATCGGAGGTTACAATTAATATGGTACTTATACAGGAATACTTGTATAGGGTGGGTATGATCACATATCTCACTAACACTCCCCAACCCCCGACAGGTATAGTGGATCCAACCATGGCAGGTTACGATACGGGATTCTCCGAGAAGTTAGCAAGTCTCCCCAGGTATCATTTTCCATACAAGTATAAGAGAAACATGGCATGTACATGATACGCAAGAAACTACCGAAAATAATATCTCATGACGGGATCCGAAAAATACTAATCCGTATAACCATATGCCAAGAAGTCAAGGATATCTACACTAAATACAAGAAACATAGAATATATCATAAACAAAAACTGTCAGAGAATGTACTCGCCTGGGGTCCTGAGATGACAATACCAATTTGTGTTTGGACTGGTGTCATATTGACCTATATATGAAATATTATTTTATTGGGTACAATAAAGTAATAAATAGGTTAAATGCACTAAAGTATGATTTTCTAGGTTAAGGCTATGTCATACTAGTCAAACTTGGACAATATCCTGATTTTGGATTCGTACCTAGCTTCTAGAGTGATTGGGTTTCTAGGTTCAATACCCTAAAGATATTATAATACTAGCTAATACTATTAGGTAACTATTTATACTTATACTAGTTATAACTATTCTCTAATTTACCTTAGTATCAATAATACATTAATATATAGGATATAATACCCCATACGCCTAATACCTTAATTAGTATATTACCCTTAGCAAAATATTAACTAGGTATCCACTATATTTTACCTCGACCTCAACCCCCTCTATATACACTAGAGCACACTCCTCACACTATTACCTCCACTCTAACCCTCGAATGATACACACCATCAGTCTACTAACCAACCTGGGAATAACTTACCCACAATATACCTCTAGCATTCCATCCCCTTACTAATAACATCCAACCTGAACCAAGCATTAACCCTCTACTACCACTGCTCATTGACTTCCTCCCAAAACTACAGCAACCTCAAACTCTTCTCCAATACAAATAGTGTATTGTACTTGATGCTTCTCATAAACATGTTGGCCTACGTGCTCTTGCAGGATATGCTACTGTTGTGCAATTACAATATTATAGTTCCTCCCATTTACCCTCTATACCTGAAATCTGAGAGTACCAAAACCAAGTCTGAATACATACCTGAAGCAAACTACACTGCACCTTATAAGGGCATTTGTCACGACCCACACCCGGATATTCGGGCACGAGTGCGTGGGCACGTCCAGCCTACGCCGCAGTGTCGGCGGTAGTACGCTGTCTAGGTCATTTTCTGGGATCAATAATTATCTATCTCATCCACAATAATACACAGGCAAGGATAATCACAGGAATAAGAATGCTAAGATTCTATAATATTTAATCTGTGTCAACCAAATCCACAGTTAATACAAAACCAGAAGATAAATCGGGGACAAACCCGAGTATTGTGCTGAAAGGGAAAAACTAGCTAACTGGCTACTACTCCTCAAAGGTAGTCTCCTGAGTGGGAACCGGCTTCTCAACTGTATCACCTGCTGCGTCATAGGGGCCATAATAGGTGGGGGCAAGGTTCTCATCATCGCCTAAAACAACGGATCCAGTCAGGAAAGGAGCAAAGTACACAATACACAACAAGATTTAAACTAAATATTTGTGACAGGAAGAAAATAACTGACTAAGCATCATGTTGAGAATATGCATAAGTAAGTAGTGAAATTAACTGAGAAATAATGCTATAAATCAGGACTAGAAGTAAAATATAATTAATTGCTATAACCCAGAAATATGAGTAAAACAGGAATAAAATATGACAGGAAATGTAACGGTAACAAGACAACAAGAACTGCAACACGACAAGAACTATGTGCGTGAACTTGTGTATTTAGAATACATAGTTGGCATGTAGGGGCTTATAAGGCTAATAAGGCCGTCATAGACCACTAGCAGTCAGGAACAATCAGGAATAAGGCTGATGGTACAGTCGCGTACCAATAGCTAGCAGTCACGACAGGGGGAAGGGTAAACTACATGTCTCCTAGTATTCTCCCACCCGACACGAAAAGCAAGACATGAAATCCAGTATTCAAGACAAGAAATCCAGTGTTCAAGACATGAAATCCAGTGTTCTAACTCTACGTGTAATCATCAATGATACTAATAAAGCAGGGAATTTATTTATCACAATATAAAGATTAAACTTAAAGTGCAGGTACTTGCCTGATGTTTGGATCCAATTACAGTTTTGTGTCTCGGGGAAATTTCCAGAAATATGTCCAGATGCTAAAATAAACATTACCATCATGCTCAGAAGATATCAAATAGCTAGAAACGCCTGTCCTTGGGTCCAATTTGGAGACAAGGGCAAAAACGGCAGTTTCGGGTCAAAACGGGGTCCGCATGTGGGCCCACTTTGCACCGAAAAACGTGTTCGGGTCAACGGTCTCCAAATTCACCAAACTTAGTGTCAACAGGTCAGGAACGATGGTACGAACCCAACGAAACTTCCAGAATTGGATTCCGATGAGCCGATCACGAAATTGCCCGTCGAGCGGGGCCTGAGGGGCCCACGACACGCGATTTCGTCAACGTTCCCAGAATCGAACCAAACTTGACCCACAGGACCAGCGTATCGCTATGAGTCCGATGGCGCAAGTTTTGTTTCGATTCGACGTGTGTACAGGAAGTTAGGGCTTGATTCAGAAAAGGCGAATATGGGGCGGTGTTCGCGGATACGCGTTGATCCCGGTGTGCACGCACACCCGAATCTCACACGTCTGTATCAACGCTGCGCACGTATCTGTGAATACCGCGTGTGACCAAGTCGTCCCGTTTGGCGGGGCGTACCCAGTTCCGGGGTGAATCGGGTCATTGTTTTTCCTGTTTTTGGATCGCGGTGTGCAATCACCACAGGACGCGATGCCCCGAACGGTTTGTTCGGGCACCGAGAGGGTCATACAGGCTTCACAACGCAATTTACGGAATTGAAAATGGGGCAACGAGGAGAAAGATATGAGTACCTGAACAGGGCTCGAGAAACCCGAATATTCTCGTGTCCGTGTCGTGTCCGACACACCGACACGATTCTGAGAACTAGGGTTAGGGTTCAGGGGAAAAATCCGGCGAGGGGAGGTCGGCCGGAGGGGTCTGGCCGGCGGAGGAGGGGGTCTGCCGGGCTAGGGCGGCTCTCGCTGGCGGAGGCGGACGAGGAGGCGTTGCCGGGCTCGTGGAGGCGGGGGCGAGTCGACGAGCGTGGCTGCGGGGAGAGGCGGGCTGTGGAAGCTTCCGGGGAGGAGGGGATGGTTAGGCGGAGGAAGGAGGAGCGGCGGGTGGCACGGCGTGGCCAGGGCGGAGGGAGCCGGCGAGGTGACCGGAGGGCTCGGGGGGAGAGGGTCGACGGTGAGGGGTTTTAAATGGCGGGGGAGAGTCGGGCAAGGAGGTCGTGGCAGAGCGCGGGCGGCGGAGACGGAAGTGGACGCGGGGTCGTGGCGCTCCGGGCGAGGCGGCGCCGAACGCGGGGGGCGACCGGGCTTGGCTGGGGTTTGGGTGCGGGTCGGGTTCGGGTTTGACCGACCCGACCAGACCCGAGGGCAGATGGGCCGGGCTGGGGTCGCGGGCCAAAATGGGCTAGGCTGAAAGAAACGGGCCGGATAAATATAATTAATAATAATAATAATAATAATAATAATAATAATTAAGTAATCAATTAAATAAATAAATAGTTTTAGGGGATTTAAAAATAGGTCCGGGGCCCGATAAATTCCAGAAAAATTACCCTAAGTCCAGTTTTCCATTTCACACCCAAAAATATTATTTTCATAATATTTTAATATTATTTATTAACAACTAAAAATCATTTAAAAATTAAAAACCCTGATTTTAATTACAGAAAATTCCCAGAAAATTTCAGAAAATTGTGAAAAATCCCAATTTAAAAATTCTTGCAAAATCTGGGGGTTTACAATCTACCCAACTTATAAAAATTTCGTCCTCGAAATTTAAAATTAAGCCATAATCTGATAACCCTTCATGTACATCAATCGTAATCTTCTTGCGATAATTAGAATCCTAATCTTATCCACTGCAATCACTTCAAGGTTAAAATGACTACCGTTCCAAAATTCAACCTATGGTTATCACTTCTTACTTTCTCAAATTACTCACAAGCAAAAATTAAGCCCATATAACATCTTCAATATTTGCATACGCTTATAAGTTTGTCTCACGATTCTAACTATCAAAATTTCCTCTAGAAGTGATTCGAGTCCACTAGTATTCACATTGTATGCTTCAACTTTTTAAATTTCATTCACCTCCTCAATAATCCAACTAGTTAGTCCAACCATCAGATTTTAATTCTTAAATTAAAAAATAATTTAAGTGTAGTCCACCAATGTTCAAGTCTGAATCATATATCCTCTAAATTTAAATTGACGATTTTACTTTCATTATTCAAAATTTAAATCATGTACCTAAGGTATAATTATTGGGTCCTCGATATCAATTCATTAATCATCTTAGTCGCTCCTCTAAATTTTCAAAATTAGAATGGCTTGCTTCTTCCAATCTAACCTTACTCGGTCACAATCCAAAAGACATTCCTCTCGAGTTGACATATGCACTGCTACCCAACTTAGAATTTACCCATTCATCACAAAAGACTATATACTTCAAGAAAATATTCCTTAATATGGTTACTCATGTCATTCAATCCTCGAAATTTCAACACCGATCATATCACATATGATATGTCCTTAATTTCGAAAGAATAATCCTCAAGTATGTGATCGGCCTATGGGACATATCTAGTATTCTCTGTGTATCAGACTTATACCAAGCACGAGGTTTCGTCTTTCCGAAATAAGGGAAGACGAGGATCAATAATACAGAGTTCAAGGGTGAGGTGATAGAATAGAAGTATAGGGATCAAGGCGTTTAAGGAATTCTAATGGGAGTTGTCAGGCGGTTTATGGATTGAAATTCTATTCTGGTAATCATTTATTCGCATGCTCGTATTAGTTCAGTTATGTAACTGATACGATATGCTCGGACATATTTAGGGGGCAAGTATACTAGTCAACTATACATCTCAATCCACGTAAAGTAGTCGTGCGAAGTGCGAATCAAAATGCACTAAGGTTGATCAGACCGTAGTACACTGATTCTGAATAGACACTTGTATTAGTAGGGTTGATCAGGCCTCAATAATACATGTGTCATGAACAAGCCCGATAAAGGGTAAGCTTGCAAAACTAGGCTATAAAATAGCAGCATAAGTCAAGTTCAGCAAAATTAAGTGCGCTAGATGATGATGAAAAGGAGGTACAAATTATTGAAATTCACAAAATAACACAAAATAAGCACAATAGCAAAAGCCTCTAAAATCTCTACAATTATCAAATTTAAAAGCATACCAGGTTATTTAGCAAGTTTAAAATTACTAGGTTGGGGCAGAGGTCACGAACCAATAGGCACGAGCTAAACAATACTAGGAACGGTATCTACAAATCACCTGCGCGCATTAGCTACTCCAAGAGCCTGCGCGTTCTCCACGGTCATGCTGGTAGAGCATCTCGTGGTGATCTTGTAGGAACCTCGTCGCTTGCTGGTAGATCTTTTACTCTGTATCCAAAAATAAACGATAAAAGGCGCACAGGAATCAAGGCAGGATGCAAGTCAAGGAATTAATTCGAATCCGAGATAGATGTCAAGAACGATTCAAGCAAGTGGATGAGATCCTAAACTTATCCTATCTTATTGCAGGCCTATTCGGTCCCTGAGTTAAAACCGAACAATTTAGTCGTTGGAACTGCATGGGCCACCACAAAAACGTGTCACGACCCGCACCCGGATATTCGGGCACGAGTGCGTGGGCACGTCCAGTCTACGCTGCAGTGTCGGCGGTAGTACGCTGTCAAGGTCATTTTCTGGGATCAATAATTATCTATCTCATCCACAATAATACACAGGCAAGGATAATCACAGGAATAAGAATGCTAAGATTTTATAATATTTAATCTGTGTCAACCAAATCCACAGTTAATACAAAGCCAGAAGATAAATCGGGGACAAACCCGAGTATTGTGCTGAAAGGGAAAAACTAGCTAACTGGCTACTACTCCTCAAAGGTAGTCTCCTGAGTGGGAACCGGCTTCTCAACTGTATCACCTGCTGCCTCATAGGGGCCATAATAGGTGGGGGCAAGGTTCTCATCATCGCCTAAAACAACGGATCCAGTCAGGAAAGGAGCAAAGTACACAATGCACAACAAGATTTAAACTAAATATTTGTGACAGGAAGAAAATAACTGACTAAGCATCATATTGAGAATATGCATAAGTAAGTAGTGAAATTAACTGAGAAATAATACTATAAATCAGGACTAAAAGTAAAATATAATTAATTGCTATAACCCAGAAATATGAGTAAAACAGGAATAAAATGTGACAGAAAATGTAACGGTAACAAGACAACAAGAACTGCAACACGACAAGAACTATGTGCGTGAACTTGTGTATTTAGAATACATAGTTGGCATGTAGGGGCTTATAAGGCTAATAAAGCCTTCATAGACGACTAGCAGTCAAGAACAATCAGGAATAAGGCTGATGGTACAGTCGCGTACCAACAGCTAGCAGTCACGACAGGGGGAAGGGTAAACTACATGCCTCCTAGTATTCTCCCACCCGACACGAAAAGCAAGACATGAAATCCAGTATTCAAGACATGAAATCCAGTGTTCAAGACATGAAATCCAGTGTTCTAACTCTACGTGTAATCATCAATGATACTAATAAAGCAGAAAATTTATTTATCACAATATAAAGATTAAACTTGAAGTGCAGGTACTTGCCTGATGTTTGGATCCAATTACAGTTTTATATCTCAGGAAAATTTCCAGAAATGTGTCCAGATGCTGAAATAAACATTACCATCATGCTCAGAAGATATCAAATAGCTAGAAATGCCTGTCTTTGGGTCCAATTTGGAGACAAGGGCAAAAATGGCAGTTTCGGGTCAAAACGGGGTCCGCGTGTGGGCCCACTTTGCACCGAAAAATGTGTCCGAGTCAACGGTCTCCAAATTTACCAAACTTAGTGTCAACAGGTCAGGAACGATGATACGAATCCAACGGAACTTCCAGAATTGGATTCCGATGAGCCGATCACGAAATTGCCCGTCGAGCGGGGCCTTTGGGACCCACAACACGCGATTTCGTCAACGTTCCCAGAATTGAACCAAACTTGACCCACAGGACCAGCGTATTGCTATGAGTCCGATGGCGCAAGTTTTGTTTCGATCCGACGTGTGTACAGGAAGTTAGGGCTTGATTCAGAAAAGGCGGATACGGGGCGGTGTTCGCGGATACGCGTTGATCTCGGTGTGCATGCACACCCGAATCGACTTCCGCGAAATTTCACACGTCCGTATCAACGCTGCGCACGTATCTATGAAGACCGCGTGCGACCAAGTCGTCCCATTTGGCGGGGCGTACCCAGTTCCGGGGTGAATTGGGTCGTTGTTTTTCCTGTTTTTGGATCGCGGTGTGCGATCACCACAGGACGCGATGCCCCGAGCGGTTTATCCGGGCACCGAGAGGGTCATACAGGCTTCACAACGTAATTTACGGAATTAAAAATGGGGCAACGAGGAGAAAGATATGAGTACCTGAACAGGGCTCGAGAAACCCGGATATTCTCGTGTCCGTGTCGTGTCCGACACGCCGACACGATTCTGAGAACTAGGGTTAGGGTTCAGGGGAAAAATCCGGCGAGGGGAGGTCGGTCGGAGGGGGTCTGGCCGACGGAGGAGGGGGTCTGCCGGGCTAGGGCGGCTCTCGCTGGCGGAGGCGGACGAGGAGGCGTTGCCGGGCTCGTGGAGGCGGGGGCGAGTCAACGAGCGTGGCTGCGGGGAGAGGTGGGCTGTGGAAGCTTCCGGGGAGGAGGGGATGGTTAGGCGGAGGAAGGAGGAGCGGCGGGTGGCACGGCGTGGCCAGGGCGGAGGGAGCCGACGAGGTGACCGGAGGGCTCGGGGGGAGAGGGTCGACGGTGAGGAGTTTTAAAGGGCGGGGGAGAGTCGGGCAAGGAGGTCGTGGTGGAGCGCGGCGGCGGAGACGGCAGTGGACGCGGGGTCGTGGCGCTCCGGGCGAGGCGGCGCCGGACGCGGGGGCAACCGGGCTTGGCTGGGGTTTGGGGTTTGGGTGCGGGTTGGGTTCGGGTTTGACCGACCCGACCCGACCCGACCCGAGGGCAGATGGGCCGGGCTGGGGTCGCGGGCCGAAATGGGCTGGGCTGAAAGAAACGGGCCGGATAAATATAATTAGTAATAATAATAATAATAATAATAATTAAGTAATCAATTAAATAAATAAATAGTTTTAGGGGATTTAAAAATAGGTCTGGGGCCCGATAAATTCCAGAAAAATTATCCTAAGTCCAGTTTTCCATTTCACGCCCAAAAATATTATTTTCATAATATTTTAATATTATTTATTAACAATTAAAAATTATTTAATAATTAAAAATCCTGATTTTAATTACAAAAAATTTCCAAAAAATTTCAGAAAATTATAAAAAATCCTAATTTAAAAATTCTTGCAAAATCTGGGGGTTTACAGCATTGATACTCTAATTTTTGCACTTATCACCAATACCCATAATCATCTTCTAACCTTGCACAAGTATGCACTGATCTGTGCACAAACAACTCTACTCTACTGCAACTGTTCTTGCTACCATGCTTTTCCTTGCTGTTGGTATTGTTCTCAGTTGCTAACATCAATAACAGTCAATAACAAAAACAACAACAACCTACTAATAACTGCAGCAGCTATACTCCTAATTATTTAGTTCTTCCTAAACACAGTGTTAGGCACAACACCAATTCCTTACTGCCTGCTCTCGAGTGCACTCACAACAGCCACACTAATCACCCATGGATATCACACTACTCCCTCTATTAACTGCACATGATCTCCCCTACCAATCCATAATACACCTAACTCCAATACACCACTCTATAACATAACATAACAAACATCCAACACTAAGACACATTCAAATGCACACATCATCAAGATACCCAGTGTCACTTGATACAGTCACAGACCCTCACTGTTCAAACACACAAAGTATCAGTCACTCTCAAGTATACACACCACATTAACTCTAACACAATACACTAATGATATACATATGTATTAACCCAAACACTTGGTATGCAATATATGATACTCTATGATACGCTCTCTAAGGAAATGCCTAAACCTCCAATTCTCTATAACAATCATTCATAGATATCAAATACACCTATACATAACTAATGTAACTAGTTACAATAGATATTGAAAAATAATTACACAAATTACCCAAAATGAACCCCATGTCATAGCTAGCAGAAAATACCATGATACGCTCTACTCGTGTCCAATTGTAGACACGTACCTAGTCCCATATCATCAATCTAAGTCTAAATAGATCTAATTGGTCTCATGAACACACTTGATGTATCAATCTCAGAATTTCTCTAAATTGGGCACAAAAATATATGTAGAAGCCATAATACAAGTCATATGAACCTAGTTCTTGTTCCTATGGATAGCCCTAAGTGAAAAAAGGTTTTCTAATAGTCAAATGCATAAATTCAAGTCTAATTATGGAGAAAATTCAGAATTTACCTATTGGAAGATGGATTTCCAATGCAAAATCCAAATGGACATAATTAGGACACAAGTTCCTATCCAATGGCTCCTTTTCCAAGTGCTCCTTGCAATTCAAGCTCTAATGCTCCTTAAGTAATGTAAATGAAAGAGAATGAGAGTGAATTGAGTAAAATTGGTGGAGGAATCAAGTGAATTGGGGAAAAACTAAATTGGGGATCTAAAATAAATTAAATTATGGAAAGGAGAGAGAGACCCCTCTAATAGTGGTCGGGCCCCTCTAGCCCCTCTTCCAAGCAACAAGTAATGTCTACTATACCCCTACTAGTTAATTATGAGGTTTAATTAGGAGGGATATATTAGGAAGCTTTAATCTAATAAAAAATTAATCTAATCTCCTTAATTAACTAAGGGGATGAGTCTAATGGGCATAACCCAATGTTGGGCTCAAAGTGTCATGATAATCTAATTGGGTCCATTAATGACAAGTCTAATAATTAGGCTAGCCCACTAACTAATAACTAAATAGAAAAAGACAATATTAATAATTAGTTACTAAATATGAATATGCTAAATGACAAAAATACCATAATCTAGAAATGTGGTAGTGACAAAGTTCCATTTACATATTCCAAACAATTTTACGATTTTATTTCTATTTAATAATAGTACCACAATCCATAATTCTATATAACAATCAAACAATATTATGGTTACCCTCTTTTATCTTGATTCTTTTATTAAGGTACTATTAATCGAATGACACAACAAGAAAATAAAGAGATTCTTTTGTTAAGGTGTGGAGGTAAAGGGAAGAAGGATCAAAGTCACTCACTGTGAGAGAATTGTAGAGAGAAAAAGAACTATAACGCTTCAATCAAGTCTCGTCTACGTGTTCATCTACATTAACACCAGTAAGGTTTAATACTCTTCTTCTCTCTGTCTATCAAAATTTGATATGAATGCGAAAAGCGATGAAGATAAGAAATAAAATTCATCGAAACATCAACAACAAAAATTAAAAAACCCAATAGGGAAAGCATCAGAAAAAACGAACAGTTAAAAGGCTTAAGGAAGAGACTTTTGTATAGAGTTCTTTTCCAAGACACGATTCAATGCATTTTGGACTCAATTTCAAAGAAGCCAATAGATAGATAAGAAGGGTCTTAATTTAATTTGTCCTGATCAATCAATACCGATAAAATTTTCACACAGTGCCTCCGACTAGGAGTGAGTTATTACAACATGTGCTCACGTGGAAGTTGGATTTTCGCGTGGTTGCTTCTGGTTGGGCGTATTAGCTTTGTAACTGTCCACTTAGTGGGAGCTACTACTGTAACTGTCGACCTAGTTGGGAGTTATTCTCTAGTTTTAATGTCCTTCATGGATAGTTATGGTCTGCGTCCCCTATATATTCACTTTTTTTTGCCTTAGGGATTAGATTTAAGAATATATGTTATGAGATGAGAGATAGCAGCCATGAAGCACAAAAGTGTTGTCCTTGAGCCCAAGTGTTGTCCAGTCTTCCAAGTGTGACAAGTGAGCGTTCCAAAAATTCAACACCATAAACTTGTTGGTTCGTAGAAGCATATTGACGGAATAATGTTGAATATTATTTTGAGCAACATGATCATCATCACCCTGTCAAATATCTTCTCTATTATTTTTTATTGTTAGTAACTTGGTTGCGATATTGTTCTTCTAAAGTTTCTACTATGAACGAGTCAATTTATAATCTTTATAATTGTAAGTCTTTGTATTCTTCAAATTGTATTTTAAATTTTTTTTTGAGAGAATTGTATTTTGTAAGTTGTACTTCATTTATATGACTTTTGTATCCACAATAACAGCATTATACTAAATTTTAAATAAACCTATTCTCACATTGCATGGGATAATGGCTCATTGTCTTGCTTGTGCTTACTCGCTAGTGGCAAGAAAAAATATCAAGCAATTATAAAATCAAGAGAATACAAGCTATTTTTTTAAATAACATATTTGCCTAATGTAATAATTATGTGGATTATGTTTGCTCTTTTAAAACTTCACAATGTGTAATGCAAGGGGAAAGGAATGAAATCAGAACAAAAGAAATGTGCAATATGAAACATGTACACTATATATATATATATATATATATATATATATATATATATATATATATATATATATATATATATATATATATATATATATATATATATATATATATATATCGAAAATTTAGGAATAATTTATAAGTTGTAAAAAACCAATGAGGGAAGTATAAATGTGACCACTTGCCCATGCATTGATGCATGTACAATGATAGTCACTTTGTTTTCTATTATTAAAAAAAAAAAAAAAAATAAAATAAAATAAAATCTATTTGATTTGATCATATATATTCAAAAAAAGATTCTGATTAGATTCATTATTTATAGTTTAATTAATTTTATTGACCTTTTTATTTGTCATTTTTTGGACTATCTGAGCCACTTAAGATAATCTCTGAGAATTAAATATTATATTATTCCAACTCACGATCATAACGTGTTGGACTTTTCTGTGCGAATCTCGATTCGGACTTAGGATCGATCTGGAACTACTAGAACGGGCTGGATTTATTCTCCTAAACTATATATATATATATATATATATATATATATTATATATATATATATATATTACTATATATATATATATATATATATATATATATATATATATATATATATATATATATATATATATATATATATATTACTATGTATATATTTTATATATAGTTTGATATATATACACTATAGATTTATAATATATATATGCAAATATCTATATATAATAAAAAGAGTTGTGTTTTCCGTAAGGGAAAAAAAAATAGAGACAAATAATGGTCATGATTAAAGCACCACATCCAATAGTAAAAACTCTATGTCTCTCTAGTTAATTGTCTCTGTGTGTGTGTTTAATTATTATGTCAATTAATTAATAATTTATTCCACTATTCTCTACTTATTTAAGTCTTTATATCCATATTTTATTATTGTTATAATTAATAGTCGGTTACATAATTTTGTAAATAAATTTATTGTTAAGTAATTGATTGATTAATTCTCTATTTATCAACTTTCTAATCGAATTTTTTTAAATCATATCAAATTATTACTAAAATATTAATTAAATCTTAAATATATTTTATTATATTATCTATGTTCCTTTTGGTTATTATTATTATTATAGATTTAATTTAATTGGAAAGTACTTTACTTTCATATTTTATTTATTGTTATTTATAAGGTAAAATAAATTATTCAGGAGAGCGTTAAGAGAGTGAGAGGCATGGGCCATAGTATAAGATAGTGCCAACGATAAGGGTCACAAGTATTATTATTATATATATAATACTAGTTACGTTCATATGTGTTGTACGTACCAAAACAAAAAAAATTTACAATATTATTGATAAATTAGATAGAAATTTAAAATATTTAAAATATTATTTGAATATATTTTAATTGTAATTTGTATAAATATATTTTTAGAATTTTTATTTTTTATTTAGTTAGATAATACCATATACTTAGTTTAAATATAACTAAAATATTGAATATATTTTAAGATTTGTTATATGTTCCGATAGTTAGAAGAATTTTACGTTTTTTTTTAGCTTTTTCTTAGCTTGATGAGATAAAATATGTGGTAATTAATTTTTATATATTAATAATTGAGGATATACATACGCCTTAAATGACTCATTTTTTAGCCGTTTCTAAGACACACACACACACACACACACACACATATATATATATATATATATATATATATATATATATATATATTCTTAAAAAAAAAATCCATCTTAGACAGGTTCTATCTCGACCGGGGGTCTGGACTAGATTTGGATATTTTGATCAATGTTCGGTCCGTCCCAAACGGAAGCTTTGGCCTAACTAGTCTAACCCAGTTAAAAATCGATCAAATTCGATCTGAATCGACCCGATCCGACCCACAGAAACACCATGAAGCCCCTTATCACAACATTGGAGTTCTCTAATTATTACGTTAACTTCAACATAATATCAAAAGACATATTTGATGATTGATACAAGAAAAAAAATAAAATAATAATAATAATTATTATACAATTGCATTTGGAATCTTGACCACCTTTGAAATCCCCTCAATTGTGGGTCTAGTAGCTAGAATATTCTCAAATGATAATAGTGTTTTTTTTTTTTACCAAAATTCTATAATTATGATGAAGGATGGAGGTATAATTTTTTTAATTCCCTAAAATTAATTTCATCTAGGTGAGCTGCTATACCATGTTGAAATAGCACATATATGAAGGAATTTTAATTAACTAATTAGTTTATCCTGATTAATTTATTACATTGAAGGTTCTTCTTAATCGTGTACTATCCTCTTCTTCCTGCTGTTTGTCTGGTTCCTATTCAATGAGCCGACTGTCCACTTTCTTCCATCACGTGTGAACACATTAGACGAGTGAAGCGGTAGTAAAAGTGAGAGTATGTGGGCGCACATCTATATACATAAGAGCGTGTAATGCATGGGAGAGGAAAAGAAAATTATTAAATCCAAACACAAGGAACAAGATGCAACGTGCAGCACGCCAACCTGATCTATCATTCTTTTCGTCCCCTCTTTCATCGGGGCGTGGAGCTTGCTCGTCTTAATTAATGGTCGACGTTATTTGTAAGTGTACTCAAGTAAAAGGTCCGTAGGTGGTGACATCACCGGTTATGCACGTGGACCGACGTACTTTAATTAACATTACTACCATCTGTGCACACACATGACCTTGTACCAAAATACCAGACTCGACCGAAAAAGAACAAATTTTACCCACAAATAATCTTTGATATTTCATATAATTTTGTAGTGATCGGTTCGTTCGGTGGCGGATCTAAAAGTTTGGACGGGAATGGACTAAGTTAGGTTAGAGTGAACCGGTGCATCAATAAACTCATGAAAAACAGAATTACATTTATCACTCATGTTGGTTGCAGTAATTTGTAAAAAATGATTTAGATGAGGAGCAGGTGGTGGCTTATGAACGCTATCAATCCAGCAACATAGCTTGGGTAAAGTACAATGAAGCTTTTGTTTTGAAGTTGTGCATTTTAACTACTCATAAGTCATACCTATGTTTTTTTTTTATATTTGTGTTCATGTATGTTTTCAAGTAAATGATTACTAGTTAAGTTCACAATGTGTTTGTTCAATTTAAGTTCATATTCTTATTCGTTTATGTTCTATAATTTATTAGCAATTGACAAATTTTTTTATTCTTTCCGACTTTTTTTTGAAGTTAATTTTCAAATTGAAATTTGACAATCCTTTGGGCCAACCTGGATCCTGCTCAATCTGGACCGTGTGTAAGCTTTTCTACCAAGGCCCTATTATGTCCTAATTTTCAACAATCAAGTTATTTTTTCGTTTTTTGAGATGTCTGACGTTACACTCGGGACTTTATGTACCCCGCGTTGCATGTGCTTTGGACCCACTGTCCTCAACTTCTACCATTTATTAATAGAAATAATAATACGACCCGTGGCCCGATCTACCGATCTTCCGCCACCTAGCCTGGGTCTTATGCCTCTCCTTGGTAACCACAAGAGTCACTCGAGTTCGGCACAATCGATTTCTTGGAACTGTGATATTGTACAAGCTTAATTTTACTTGTACAAGGTTAGAATTTTGATTCAATCTCACATTATAAGACAATGGAAATATCATTTAGATTAGTGAAAATGAAAATTTTTAGAGTTAGACTGAAGAATAACAATGCTTAGTAGTATAATTCAATATAAGAATCATACCAAAGAATTTGAGAATCATCCAAGGATTCAAATGACTACACCTCAAGGGATTATAACAATATTGTTCCATACATTATGCCCCATATTGTTGTCACTACCACATTTCCAGAGCAGGGTATTTTTTTATTTTAATTTGGTTAATTGTGTGTTTATCATAAATATTTGTATTAATATTTAATTAGTTTGTTGTATATTTTTTATTAGTTATTTTAGGGTTTTGGCTAGTCTGGACCCATGTCAGACCTAACTAACACCCTTGTCAGACTTATTTATTGGCTTAGAATAGTTATTTATATTTTTATTAGTTAGTTGGAGTGATTAGGAATTAATTAGAGTGTATTTGGAAACCCCAAACCCAAACCCCATTTTAGCATGACTTAAGAAGGGGCATTTTGGTCATTTTACCTAAATGAAACCCTAACCCTAACCCTAACCTATTTCTTGGCCGAACCAGCACCTCCCCCTCCCATTCATTTCCTTTCTTCTTCTTCTTCTTCTTCTTCTTCTTCTTCTTCACTCTTCTTTCCACTCTTTTCTTTTTCCTTCTTCCAATTTTCACAATTTCAAGTAAGTTTTCTCCATTTCTTCTCTTTCTTCTTCTATTTCTTCCATCAATGCAAACTCTAACCCTCTATTTTTATTTAATCTAGGTGTATAGAGCCTAGACTTAGTGTGAAAGCTTGGCTTGGAGGCTTGGAGGTTTAAGTGCGGTGATTTGGGGCTTTTTGGAGACTTTGGCCTTGGGATTCCAACTCCCAAGAGGTAAACCCTAATTTTCTCCTTGTGATTACTTTAATATAGTGTAATTAGTAGTTTAGAATATTCCTAGACCTTAGGGCTACCCATGGGAGGAAGTTGGATCGTGTTTGGTTGTGTTTGGAGACTTTGGCATAGGATTTTGTGTCAATTTTGGATAAAATCCGAGATTGGCCGGATTTTTGGTGTTGTCCTTGTCACGCCCCGATCTTCCGCAGGCAATCGGCCGTTCCCGCTAGGCAGGAATCACCCTCGCCAGCGCTCCCGCGGAACGATCGCTTAACCCATCCGGGCGTGATGCCGCACGAGCGTGAGCCACGCCCGTGCAAGGCCATGGTTCATTGGCTGGCGGTTAGAGTTCTAAGCCACAGAGTCGCACAGATTGTCCGAGTGCAGCGGAGTCATGAACGCATAGGCGATCGGTAACAGGTTCACTGAGTCGACAAGTATAGCGGAAGCATTGAATCACAAGTTGAAGTAAAGCAAGCTCTTTATTGATATAACTTGTGTTACAGGCGGCGTATAGCCGAGATTACAAGTCGCTCAAGCCTCTCTCTCTGAAACAGTAAACACGTGCCAAGTGGCTACAACTGTGGAATGATTGTACAGGCGATGGTCAGGCGATGTTCACAACTTATGTCTTGTATATGTGCTTCAGTCCCGGATGCACCGTTGCAAGGCTTCAGAGGGAACTCCTGGCCTTAGCACGCACGAAGGAGGCGTCCGCACCGAACGAGGTTATCCCGCACCCTGCATATCAAATTGGTGGATTATCAGTACATTGAATGCACTGGTGGAGAAGCTACTCGCCCGCTCGACAAATCCAAACACGTAATACAGGTTCCGTGCACAACTATTAAGTTGTCTTTCTAGTTGCCTTAGGATCAGTTTCATGTAAACATTGAATAGCTTAACGTGTCGGGCAGTGCGCCGTGCGATGTTTGAGGAAACACGGCGAGACTTACCATCTTACCATTTGTCCTTCCCTGTCCAAGGCAAACATTATTAATTCAAGCACGTGCAAGCATAAACATTCAGAAGGCATAGCATATGCAAACACGAGGGTTCTTATAACATGATCGTTCAGGTGTTAAGTTATTCATTGATGCTATGCAATGACTCGCACGCGGATAGCCGCTAAGCGAGGATGACTTGTTATTCTTTGTTTCACAGGCAAGCATGCGACAGGTTAAATAGACACGATAAACACACGATGCATTGCAAGCCATATTCACACGATAATCACACGAGGCATTGCAAGCATATACACACGATGATCACTGGCTGATGCCATTATGGACTAGTCAAGGACGTGAATAACATGCAACGAGAAAACACGAGGAGCTCATAAAACACGATGCGTTGCAAGTTACCCAGTCCGCACACGATTGACTATAAACACGAAGTCTGCCCGGATCGGATCGGTGCCAGTGCCCCAGCACCGTCCGCAGAACTTAAATCCTTGTGCACAAGTTGTCCATGATCGAACACGATTATAAATTTACACACGAGCACACGAGATTCATTTAGCTATTGGATATGCACAGTCTCCTGGGCTGCTGTAAGCCCGCACACGAGGGAGACTTGCAGGGAGATCCAAATACCTGAATGAGTCTTATCACAGGAGCACGATTCATTTACTTGGCATGATGCAGTCCCCTGGATCGGGAACTGCCTTGGCGACCTAACGGTCCCGAATACTTGCGGGTTCGTTCAGGCACGGAACGACTACGTAGTAGTCTCCCGGGGTTTGGATGAAAATACGGTAACAATCAAGCAGACAAGCATGCGTTTCTAAGGAACATAAGCAGGCACGTTGCTCGGACCCGAAGGTAAGCCGAGATATGAAACCGTTAAGGGACTTAGCATGCGAGGGTCTGAACATATAAGCAGTATTTTATTTTCCATGTTCTAGCAAGCAATAC